>SJJU01007393.1:0-19246 GCA_012932125.1 Conopomorpha cramerella
GGTCAAACGCTTGTTTATAGTGATTAAAAAAAAATAACTAGATAGTTTTAATTAGTTAATTACTTGCCAATTTCACAAATTCGTTACTATCGTTAATTCGTCAATTTCTTAAAGATAATTTTGTTTTTATTTTATTTATGTGACTTTTGAATCATAGGAATGAGGAATTAACAAAAAACGAAAAGTGATAAAAATAAAAACTAAGAAAAAAAAATTTGAGCAAGTCTTTTCAACATGACGTTTGAATGCAAACCAATCAATTGATGAATTGTTTTGTTCCAGAACGCACTACACGATGATTCATTTTGTTCCGCAATCGGTACGGCGCTCATAAAATCAACCTGATTTACTCTAGTGTTGTGCAAATGAGGAATACCACAATGACCTATCCCGATTTTGTGGGAAATGGTCTATTTAGGACATGCATCCGTTGATAACATGTATATGTGTGTGTATTTAGACTTAGGTTAGGTTACTTTATCTACCTATACATAAATAACTGATTGTCCTGACTGATTCATTCATCAATGACTCATCAATTTTCAGCTCAAATCCTTGCTTCTAAAAAAATCTGGAGTTATTTTACGAAAGATTTTTTTAAAAACTGTCCCCTAAGGAGCAAAAGGAAGGTAGAAGTTAATTTGATAAAAACGATGAAGCGAAAGGGGTATGTCAGAACCGTGACAGATGGAGATCTGAAGTCTCTGCCTACCCCTCTGGGACACAGGCGTGAAGTGTATGTCTGTATGTATGTGTCAATTTTGGAGGTATAGTTTCAGAATTTGGTGGTAGTATTTATGAATAGAAATTAATACCGAAAGTCCATTAGTTAATCATATGTCCGACCAGCGGACCGGCCCTAATGTCGGATGTTATCTTTTAAGTATTTACCTACAATTATTATTTAAAAAAATATAATGGACGAATCTGTTTCCGCCGCTCAGCATAAACGTCCAATTTTATTTTTATGTTTTTTTTTTGTTGGGAGAGTGAAAACCTGTATATAAAATTTAGGTTCAGATTCACATTTACATGAGGAAGTATCAACGAGAAACAATTTCACTCAAGAACTTATGTTAATCAAAATGTCACCAGCAAATGTTACCACTTTGGTCACGACCTTCAACAGTCTGTGCTTATCATTTCCTCGTAGGAGTAAGGTACTTGTGAAATAAACTGGGAAATTGGTAAATCATGCTTATGGAAAAATACCAAAAACCTAAATGTTTGATTTGAGCAATACGAATCAGTATTTGCTGATGCTTAAAAAAGAAATGTGAGTACCCAAAAAGACGTCACCGAAATCGCTTCGCAAAATCCCTCGATCGATCTGCTTTTTCATGAAACTTTGCACCTGTTTGAGTCTTCATTGTGTCTTATGAATCAGACCAACTTTGCGGCCACTGGGGATTGAAATTGGGGAAAGTAGGTAAAGAGGCTTTATAATCAAAGTTACAACAAACTTATCACAACTTTTGCAAATCAGTCTTTTTGACAAAGACAATTTGTCCTATCGTAACACTTCATCGTAATAATTTATCCTATACCTACATCATTCGATCAAAACAAAATTTCACTTTGTTAATGTTACCCATATAATAAATATCAACGGTTATAAATAATTTTCACCTCGTAAATTACAACTTCAGATACATAAACACATAGTGGATAGTAGGTAGACAGTCCACCAAACTAGAGGGTCTACTGGGACCCTTACTAAGTTAAACCAAACAGAAAGTTATATTGTGTTTGTTTATAATTCATGAAGCGAACACAATACTATCTAATTATTTCTGTAAGCACGTAAGTCCTTTGGGAAAATTTATTGGCAAGATTAAGTCTTTCCGACTTCTTTTCTATTTAGAAAACTACCGTGAAATAAAGTATTTCCAGTATTGTGGGAACTTAAATTGTCAGGCTAAATGACGTAAATCCTCCCTCTGGGTATCCAAAGATAACTCCCCCAGAAGAACCAGGAGAACGGCAACAGGGTGGACAGTTGGACATTCCATTTACGCAAACCAAACTGTTTAAGTCTTCTTTTCTCTCTTCTTCGTGTGAACCGCCAGGATTGCCGGATCTGTGTTTCATGCGCAGTAAAGTCTAAAGGTCTTCAAGTCTCAAGGAACATGTGTGGTGTGACCCATCGCAGACCACATCGCTGCATCAGGCAGGATGGTGGTCAAACATATTTTAAATATATTCATAGTGCATTAAAAAAACCTGACCAGAACTGAGTGAGAATGCATTTAAGCTTTATTAACAGATGCTGCCCTGTATTTTTTTTGTAGCAATAATGGTTGATTATACGCAAGTGAAAAACGACTTGAAAGAAGAAGAACGACTTGAAGTGGACAAAATATCTACAAAAATTAATTACATAATTGGAACATGTAACGTACCTTTTAGGGTTTTCGCGGTATTAGGTACATATCTTCAGATTTGTAAAAGAAATACTAATATATGCGTATTGCGTAAAACATACGCAAAACATATAGTGACGTCTCTGAAAATTGTATGTTATTTATTTTTTATTATTGCATTAGATGATTTTTAGGCCATATAAATAAAAACTTTGTATTAAAAAGGATTTCACTTTTAATTTATAGCTGTACTTTGTCAAATGAATTTGATAAATTTAAAGCAGTGCGATAAAAACGAACACTGTAAAATTTTGCAGATTCCAAGCTTTTATACAAAATGAACTTTAAATGCATTAGATTTCACACACGTCTCAACTTTAAAACCTCAGCCACTAGCTGCGATCGTGAAACGTTTCATGCGTTGCGAACAAACTCCTCTCTCGCTCACACTCTACATTCGGCACGTGATATTTCAACTCCAGTTTTAAAAACAATAAGTGCCAAGTTTGAGCTTGAATGTGAAATTTAAGGTCTCATATTAGATTAGTGGTTTCTCTTAGGATATTTTTTCCATATTAACTTAACAACCAGAGGGGCATGTCTGCTATACTTTCGTAGTTGCATCCCTCTGTCTATGGGAAAACTATGTTAATTTTATTGCAGATTACAGTGAAATGAAAGTAACGAAAAGTTGACTTAAGCCCCTGTAGTATAGTATAGTAGTTATTTCACATTGACTCGAACTACTGTTAGATACATTGAAATGAACAAAAAAACATGGTTTGAGGGGGAGCTTCTAAGTGGTAGATTACAAAACTGAACAGTTATCGTTATGAACTATAGTTTATATTATTAAAAATAAAAATACTTCTGTAATCACTTCCGTGGACATTAAACATATTTATTAACGTAGTTTAACTCAGATTGATAACTTTAGCTATGGTCTGACACATCACTTACCTCTAACGAGAAAATCAATATAGCCTACGAAATGTTACCGAGTATCCTATTCCCGCAGAATTGCCTCAATTACAGACTATTTGCGGTTTGATGGAAGAAATCGGTGGTCATTTCCTCCGAAGAGAATCTGGTATATTTTGCCACGGATATAGAATGTCCTAGCTAGGACCAAAGTCAATATTTATTTAGAAAGACAACCGACAATTTGACCAAGCGTCTCGTGTGTTTAGGGCATAGGGAATGGACGTAAGGTCAATTGGTCGCCGGTTAAGTTTGTATTAAGTATATAATATGTTCATACATAGTATGTATTTAGATAGATACCTACCAAGGTGGATTCATTTTAGGCGAGAGTGGCCCGTACTTTTACTTTGCCAGTACTTCCTTTAGAATCGACTTAATCATCATTATCAAACACCATTCAAGGAAATAAGTTGGCTAAATATTTCCAACGCTACATAAAGGAGTGCATGCAAAATATTTAGCAGGTATCCGGGGAAATATTCATACAAAATCTTACCTAGGGGAAGGTATATTTTATAAAGTGCTGTGTTCAAGGTACTGCCATTTCACGACAGGATGAAGTTATCCGAAAAGCGCGCAAACTATTGCAATAACTGTACATTCTCGGGAAGTTGGAGAGTTCCGTTTTACTTTCGTGTCATTTTACTTTTATAGGTCTTATTTCCTAAGTATTAAGATAGAGATTGGCATGTCTAGTGAAGCTTGCAGCTTGCTTAACAACCCCACTCTCGTTGTAATTATACGCCACGGAAGGTTCAGTAAAACTTCAGCATAGTCAGTACAAACGATTTGGGACATGTCGATATATACTAATGGTGATTGATCTTACGCACTTTGCAATGGTCATAAGAGAAGAGTTCACAATCATTAGCAGTGTGGTTTAACATCGTTAAGTTTGAATCCTGAACAAATGTTTGAATACCGAAGTCTGTTAATTATTATACCTGTATAGTTTTGCTCTTAAAAGTGCGTCCATCTCTATGATACTGTTCTTAATAAATGTAAGATTATTCTGTGCTCGGTTCTTCTTATCCAAATCGTATCGATTATTGTAAAAGGAGAGTACGTTATTATTTTTGATGCTCGGCTACAAAGCCTAGAGCATCGCCGCAAGGTTGTGAGCCTGTCTGTCTTCTATCGAGTGCATTTCAGAGAGTTTGCTACAGAGTTGTATAACCTAATACCCCCATCGCGTTTTTACAATAGGACAACCAGAAGAACGGCTAAACGTTATCCATACCAGGTGGATTTATCATTACGCGAACCGATATTAACACATGTTCTAATACAGTTTCTGATCTATCACCACATCGAGTTCTATCAATAACAGTTCGTAAGACGCTAAAGACTTACAAGCATACACTCTCACAAATTTTGGGATTTATAATATTACTAACTTAGCTGCATTGTTGCTGTGCGAGTTATGCTCTGTAAGTTTTGACTGTAGAGTTGGCCAATAATGTGGTCTATAACCCTAAGGTTGAAACTCGGATAAATATTAGACAAATTGGTAAATTTTTTACCAGTCACAATAAAACTGGTTCACCTCGAAGGAAGTGTCAACAAACACTTTTTTGGCTGATTACTTCAATCAGGGATGAAAGAGGTTAAATAAAGCTCCGAAAATTATTCACTTTTTGCGGAATAACGCGGTCTTCACAACAGTCATGACATTCATTGAATTTTGACCAATTATAAACTTCGTGTTTTCTTAGATTCGGTATTATTATTACTTCAGGGTTCTCCTAGAGTTAGAAATTCAACGCTCAATTTGAAATCTTAATCGCTAATTAAAGCGGAGATCGAATTGGATTAAGTACGTTGACTGTTTGAACGAGTTCACTGTTTTGAATTTCAGAGAATTTGTTTTGAAGGGACCGGCTGCGTTGAAATGCTCATTTAATATGGATTTTGTGAAATTCGGCGTTGATTTTGTTGCTATCATGAAACACAAAGCCTTTGACAAGATGCTTCCTGGTAAAAATGACATTGTATTTTTAAAATAGGTAGGTACATAATTACATGTTATGAATAGCTTCATGTGTGTCATATTCTGGTATAAAAATTAATACATATTCTGATATGAAAAGTATTTTAATGAACTCCTTAACATTTTGATTATGAGTTTGTCCAATAAATATAATTTGCAATGCAAAATAACAAATTATGTATACGTACTCCAGAAAAATAATTATGCTGAAGCACCATCTTATACTAAACGCATATTTTAAATATAAATTGTTTCGGCTATTCTTCTATCTCAGAAAGCTGTTAATAAGTTACAATAGAAATTAGGCCTGACTAATTTCTCTCTACCTATAGAGGCAGGCCGAAGAACCAACTTATAACATCAAACGGTTTACCTTATACCTATCATTTCTTTAGGTAGGTACTTAATGAGCCCTAGTTTTCCCTAGTTTTTTATACACAGACAGTTTTATAGACGAAAACAAGGCAGTAAAAGCTATCGTATTATTTCTTTAGTTAAATCTAGGATAACGTGAGGTATTTTTAAATGTATTATGTAACTTTCAATGTATGTACCTATCTATGTTATGTATGTTTCGGTTAAATCATAAATTAAATCAATTTTAAAGCAGATATCCTCAACGGATTGAGTTTAAATTTTGTATACACGTTCAGTTCCAATGGCAATGCTTAGTTATCTGTGTGACGTTATAAAAAGTCTGCCTTGTTATCCTAAACAAGGCAGACTTTTTAGCCCATTTAAATAAAATCTTGTTTGTAAAAAAGGTTTTTACTTTCAATTATTTTAATATAATATCCTGAAAGCCCGATTTAAGTTTTTTCCTGATAAAATACATGTTAAAAATAAAGACCGACGACATAACCAATGACTGCCAATGACTAATTGCACGTGCTGTACTAACTTCTGTTAAAAATAGTAGGAAATTCGCATAAAGTACGTCAATTGCTTTAGGTACAGTGTGCGTATTTGTCCATATAAAAGTACGTAATTCTTATGGTAACATCATGTAGAGTCATCATCTCAATAAATGTAAATGGACATAATTTCATAATCACGTCGATGATTTGAATGTCTAGTCTAGATCATACTCTCATCAGCCGGACTACAATCATAGTAAATAACTAACCTTTTGCATTTTCCACGTCTAATCCGACAATGTTTACCTGTTAATTTCTGTGTTTGTTTCGTCTAATTGTTTAATTTTCTTTATTTTTTAATTGTGTATGTAAATGTACATGTCAAACGTAAATAAATGAATAAATAAATAAATACAAATCAAGTAAACTATAATGGGACATTTTTATTTCATATTTTTGAATTGCTAATTTCCCAAAAATGACGCTATAATGTTCTATTTCGATCACAAATAAAACCCTCTTTGATCGAAACTTCTTGCAACAACTTTAATTAATATTATGATAGATATCAACATTCACATTCTTGTTCAGTATTCTGAATCAGAATCGAAACAAAAACTAGTAGTGAACTCTATGATCATGTTCTTTGATCCGGGAATAAAGTTACTCAGCTTGTTAAATTTTTTTGTAAATAAATAAATATATTATATGAATTTAAATTTACTGTTGTAGCATACTTATATTTTTATTGTATTTTATTTTTGTTGCTTATTTTTGTACCATTATAATTGTGTGTATATTTGGTTAAATGTTTAATTTTAGTTTGTCATGTAGCAATAAGTGCGCCTTGGCTATACCTGCGAGCATTATTGTATTTTTACAAATAAATAAAGGACGGCTTAGAGGAATATGAGTTTTAAAATTTCCGCATTGAAAATACATATTGTCAATTACTATAAGTGATCTCTATCTCAACGATCGTATACAACAAACAATCAATTGGGTTGTTGCACAACAAACCATTGGAACAAAGACTTCAACAATACAAACGTATGGATATCAGGACCGATTCGAACGGCATCGATTCACAACAAATCGAGTTGAACCTATCATCCAGTCTGATTGGACACTTGCTGCTGACAACGCGGGATTATGGGTGGGGGAGGCGAGTGAAGTGTGCCCACCCCACCTGTTATAATACGGTATTACACTGTGTAAAATCATCTGTGTATTTCTTTTTTCGAAAAGATGAAATTTCGAAGACACGTTTCGGTTTACATTTCTAAAGAGTATCTATAAGTAGCCTTGGCAATCGTGAGCAATCGTGCCTTAATCGGATTTGTAAGAAGTTATGCGTATTCGAAAATACCATATTGTATTTTTTTTTTTTTGTAGGTACGGAAGGATTAGCGAATCGTCGATTTTTAACAGAGCCAGACAGATTATGAAAAAAATATTGTCGTCTCAACATCATTATGTGCAAGACGACTGGCAGAAACTGGATGCGAGAAGTCTGCTTCTCACAGTGGCGTGCAATTGAAGAGGCCTATGTCCAGCAGTGGACAAGTATGGGCTGATGATTACTATGATGATGATGTCGTCTCAAATTATAAAATGTTTTCGACTTTTTTCACTGTTCATTCATTAAAAAACGTAGCGTCTAGCAAAGTCTTTTGTACCTACCACTTGTCGTACTCACATAAGACTCAAGTTAGTTAATGTTAAAGACAAAATGGAAACAAAATAGGCGCACCCTACTACATAACAAGGGAGTTTGCATCATACAAACATACACCCATCAGACGTATAGCTTTCCTCTTTTCGCGTCAAAGGTAAAAAAAAATGCCGTGTCATCGCTTGATAGACTAGTCTGCCTTCTAGTGGCGGCGGCGTGGCGGCGGCGGCGGCGCGCTGGCGAGAGCCACAGCTTACTCTAATGAGTTCTTGGCAACATCCTAGTAACAGCTTACTAAAGTGACTTTGATGAACTACTTATTCGCGGAGGTACTTTTTGTGTCGAATTTGTTGTAGACTATGTAGATTATGTAGGTTGCATTGAGATTTATACGTAGTCTCGTATTATTTATACATGTTTGCGTATAATAAAGAAACTAGGATTAAGGTAAGTATTTGTGTACGATCAACAGATAACCTGTACGGTGTACGGTAATTCTGGGTACCTACTTCCATTTAACTCAAAAGGTTTTGCTTTTTGGTTTCTTTTTTATAAATATACTAGCTGACCCTTGTTTTGCCAATACATATTATTAAGTGTTTCCTTGATATTTTGTTTATGTATGATACATATAAATATTAAATTTTCCTCTAAAATCAATCTATCTATTGAAGAAAACAGCATCAAATTCGGTTTCGTAGTTTAAAGCATAGATAGGGACAGACAGCGGAAAGCTTTGTTTTATCCTGGTACTGGGTACTGTATTCATCACAAGGCACTTCACACCATAGCATTACGGTTTTCGTCTTCTTGCCATAACAACAAAACGTTTCGCAGTTTCGGCAATAAACCGAAAATCTTTCTGAACAAGAAACATGCCGGGAGATGTAGATGGATGAGGCAGCGCGGCCGGAGGGTTAAACCTCAACAGATAGTTACCCAAACGCTCGCGACCCGCCACATTTAGGGTTGCCGCTGCTAGAATAGAATTTTACCGAACACGTGGATTCTAAAACGTTTTTTTTTTTCATTTACATTTTAGTAGTTTTAGGGTTCTATAAGAAAAGCGTGAAATGAAAATTTGTAGGTACGTGTCAGTATTCGAAATTTGAACTCAAGCACAGATATCTGCACAAGTAGCGTTTCTGTGTAAAAGAGAAACTAAGCTCATGCCATACATGAGTACTTACTAATTTCATCATCATCATCATCATCAGCCCATACTTGTCCACTGCTGGACATAGGCCACTCCAATTGCACGCCACTGTGATCTGTTTTCGGCTCCAGGCTCCAGCTTCTGCCAGCCATCTTGTGTATATCATCAGTCCACCTTGCCTGAGGGCGTCCTACACTCCGTTTGCCGAGACGCGGTCTCCACTCGAGAACTCGTTTTCCCCAACGGTCATCGGTTCTACGGCAAATATGGCCGGCCCTCTGCCACTTCAGCTTGCTAAAACGACTTACTAATTTATTGTTTCAGAATGCGGTCTAAGATTTCGCAGCGTTGTAGGCACCTTTTTCTATAGTACCCGGTCTAAACTTTTAAAACAAGAGTGATTTTTTTTTTGTAAATACTGCTACGGGATCCTTTGCCTATTCTGTGTATTGCGTAGGCTATACTATCAATATAACTCTTGCATCGAATACAAGCATATGCACTCCAGGCGCCAGACCCTTTTTTTGTCTCCGCGAAATTATTTTTCGTTTTACATTTTATTTTTCATTGTGTTGTTACGCTGTCACGAATATATCTCACTTTTATTCGCAGATAACGGGTTGATAAGCATACTTTGATTTTCAAATAGGTCAAGTAAAGTATGTAATATATTCTTGGAGATGTAAAAATAATTATAACAGATATTTTTTTCCAATGCACAGCGGAAAGGAATCGACTGGAGATAGACTGGCCCGATTATGAACGCCAATGGTTTTATATTATGATTAACTGTATCCCGTGCTTATATTGGGTTTTTTAAGAAATACATAAAGGAAAACATGCACACTTGCAAAATATACTATGAAATACTTTTAAATTGTATTTTTCATAATTTTTTTAAGAAACGCGCACAGACGTTTTAACTCAATATTTTCCACTGGGTCCGCCGTGGTCACGAGCAATGCAATGCATGCAACTGCGTTGAAACGTCGAATAAAATAACAAAGGTCGAGCTTGTCTTTGACTTTACCCGGTGGCTTGTCTTTACCCGGTGGACGATATTGTTTTATTTTTCGTATTGTATTGTAGCCATAGTAAAAGTTGTTCATGTTGACGAGCCCAACAACGTTTTTAAGACAGGAAGGAATCCCTTTACACTCAGGATAAATTTTCGAATTTATGACATTGGTAAAATGTATGCATATATTATGGACACTCTTGATCGTCGTATTGCATTTACAATAGAATGTGTCAATGGAAATAAATAGTTCCGTCCATGTTTTTAAGCAAATTCACCCAATACAGACCTCGAGTCTGCTGAGATACGGAATTTGTATTTTTATTTAGTAATAACAATACTTTCTTATTATTTATGTACCTTATTCCTCTAGAAAGTGTGTATAGTACATTTGATTTCACAAACTTTTATTATTATACATTTTTAATTTAATATGTCAGGCATTCAAATAATACGGTCCACTCACTGACTTCTCTACTATACCTAATGAGGCAACCAATGGGTTTAATTAAAGTTTAATAGGAGTAGTAGGTAGGTAGGTAGGCATATAGTCTGTGAAAACCCGCAGCTATGGCCAATTACCATATTAATCACTACTTAGAACTTAGCAGACTTGTACCCTGGAATTTTGCGTACACGCATATATTACAGCGAATTAATGAACACTTCATATTCCGAAATGTGTTCTAAAAACCGGATCACATAGTTAAAGCGTAAGTACACAGTTCGGTATAAAACTTTTAATTAACTGAAGACTATAATAGACTATCGTGTCGTTTGACATCTTTTTTTTATGCGACGAATAATTGGCTGATATCTACAGGAACTGGATAATCTTGATTACGCAAATATTATCTGAGGCCCTTAAAAAGGTATTTAAAAGCCTTACGTGGAAACTCCCCTCAAGCTTTGGCCCCGTACTATGAGTCCTTAAAGAAATACTATTTACGCTGTGTGACAGTGACAGAGTTATACCACTCCAATAGCGCTATCTCTGTAAGTGAGTGTAAATAACATTACTATAAGAACTCATGGTACGGGACCATATCTCTGCTCAACTAACATTTGTCTTCCTCTAATCCAGTTAGTGTAACAGATACAAACTATTTTCCAGCGGCTTGAGTGCTGGAGTTGCAAAAAATATGATTAAATTTAATATGATTAAATTTACTTTTTTTTAATGTGAAGTCGTGCTCAAACACAAACGTAAATCAATGTTAGGAATCAAATGAAATCCCCCTTCGGATATAAAAAAAGTTTTTTCTCGTTATAAAGTTACTTAAGCACACGTCATAACTTTATTGGGGGTAAAATAAAATCCAAATTAAGAATGGTAATACTGGAGTCAAAGAAATGAGATTAAGAAGAATCTTTATTTTTTTTATTTAATTCGAAAGAATTTATTATAGAACATCGTCCAGTTCTTTACCACCGATGTTTAATTTTTCTGAGGATCTAGATCTCTATATTTTATTTTGGATCTCTAGGATTTTCATAAAGTATTCAACACAACACTAAAACTTTATCCTCAATAGACGATTTTTTTTAAATCGACTTCAAAGAAGATTTCTTAATTCGACCGTATACCTATATGTTGTTTTTATGTGACCACGGATAACATCGTCGATTAGGATCCTATTTTGACGATATTTTTTTTTTGAAAGAAGATGTCCCTAGTTCAAAGGTCTCACGATAAGGCAATCAGACTTTGATGATGGCAGTCCTGATAAATCGAGGGGAACTCTAAAAAGTCCTAGGGGATACTAGTACCTACTGGTTGAAGTCGATTCTTTTTCTTCAAAGTTATTTTGAAAGACTGTTCCAAACAGAGTTACAAATAGTGCTAGAGCAGAGGTCTGCATTTCTATTTTTTAATACCCTTATTCAAAGAGTCTTAGCCGTATGGTGACGTCGAATAGAATAGAGGTACATTGTGTCACGACCCCAGCCCAACTTTACCCGGCGTAGGGGTCGTATGAGGCGGCCGAGGGAGCTCTCCAGAGGTCGGGTAGTGGCGCTGTCTGTGAGTTACACCACGACACCACTGCGATCGCCAACCCGCCTGCCAAGCGTGGTGATTATTAGCATTTCCTACCAAATGATCATGGAAATCATCGTCCAGCAGTGGACGTCTGATGATGATGTTCTTAGTTGATATGTCAAATATCTATTGATCAATTAAAGTTTTTATTTATAATAGTAAACATAGATAATAGTAAGTACAATACAATCTAGTAATTCTAAAACAATACGACGGTAAGTACTCATTTATAACCATGACATACATTTTCTGTACGTACTAAACTATTTATCGATTCACTCCAATCCACTTTGACAGTGACAACAAAACGCAGGATTCCGAGGAGTGTGAAGACAGAAGATTTCACGTTTAAGTGACAGCCCTATTAGAGAAAGGCGAGGAGGTGAGGCGTCGACGGCAGTTAAGGTACCTCTTTGTGTGTCACATCGTGATAAATATAGAACTTAAACAGACTGACACACAGTCGACCGGGGGCCTCAGTGGGAGTAAAACACTGAGGTACTCGTGTGTAATACAGTGTTTTGCATTTCATTGTTCTGAACATCTTATGGTTTAATTCTGAAAAGTAGATGATGAGATCATTCATATACGGTCATAAACTTAAATCACTACGTAGTATAAAACAAAGTAACTTCCCGCTGTCTGTGCCTATGTATGCTTAGATCTTTGAAACTACGCAACGGATTTTAATGCGATTTTGTATAATAGATAGAGTGATTCCGAAGGATAATAGAGTGGAGAATAGTGCCAGCTACCCTATTGCAAGTTATTTAAATATGTTGTGTATACAAACTTATGTGTTATCAAATATTTGATTACGAGTGTATTTTACACCTAATGCGGGAATAACACATTGTGCCACGTACAAATCCTGTAACTGAATGTACAGTATTGAACACTGTCGGGGTCATTAAAAAAGCATTAGAATTTCCAAAATTCACTGCCATTGTTATTCCGTATTTAAAATGATAGAGATAGCAAGCTCCTTATAGCTCTTCATTCAAAAATCTGTTTGAGAATCCCCTTTGTACTGAGGAATACTTAGAAATTGTACAAACCATGGAACTTTTTTCTTTGAAAAGCAAAAACAAAAAAAAATGTGTAAAAGTGTTACATGAATTAACTTGACTTAATTGCTAACCTAATTTAAATAATCAGTACCTGGACGACCGAGCTTCGCTCGATTATAATTAGCGTTTTTACCCTAAATTAAATTTTCAGAATCGATTTTGTCTCCGATATAAACCGTATCGAACAAGTAAAATCTATTATTTTCCTTCGATTTTTTCATAACCCCATCGTAAAGCATGTAAATTCAAGATCAGCGTAAAACTACTCATTCTTTAATTCCTATACGATGTCTAACTTTTCACGAGTGTATATGTCTTGCTCAAGATGTATATTCTAGATCAATCAGTTGATTACTTACAGAATTAATTATTTTAACCTTATACTTAATGCACGCCATGCTTACATGTTTAGGGATATAGTTTAACGTGCTTTCTTTTTTTAATGTTTAATTAGAAATAATTAGCTATAAGCCCGTTATGTAAGCTTAAATAAATAAATAAATACATCAATAGATCAAGACGTTTAAAATAGTTTTGTTGTTATCACGAACCAACGTGTTAGACGGTGAACGTATCGCTGAAAATGACTTCGCAAGAAATATCAATAGAACTATTTCTAAATGGTGTTAGCTTCACCGTTATACTAAGTTAATGTGTGCATGCTACCGTCCGACATTTAGTATGCAGTTAAATTTGAAACCCAACTTAAGCCAGTCCAGTTTTATTTTGATGTATGATAAAAATAAAAAAGAAAGAGATGAACATACATTGTTACAGTGTAAACAACAATGTATACATAATATTAAAAATAGAAAGATGGATGGAATTATGGATTTTTGTAACGAATAAACTCAAAAACTACCAGCCGGATTTCGATAATTATTTCACTTTTATAATGACTACATTATCCCTGAGTAACATAGGCTATTTTGTTCCGAAACTCCCACGATATTGAAAAAGAAAAGTCAGTAACACCACGCGGTAAAATTAATACTGAATTTTCGCCACTTACGTACTAAAAGATCCTTGTCAGAGTGTAGCTACCTACAATAAAACAATATATTTCATGACCCACTTCGCAGGCATTTTCCTCGAACCCGTCAAAACAAGTGTCCGACAACTGACAGTGCAAGCCTACGTATGGCGCGCGATTTTGAACCTAATGACATTATAATGTTAGTAGAAAAATAGACTTACGGTCTCATACAATAATCTCATTTATCGATTGTATATTATTATACATATCGGTCTGAAAACGGCCCATAAAAAAACTACGTACTTACATGATTTTTGTGCAGAATTATGGGCCATATTGTCGTTCCTTTCACCACTGGTGGTGTCACCACTCAGATCAAGTTACAATTGTTTCACCTACAAAGTAATATCTCATCATCAGCCATATGACGTCCACTGTTAAACGAGGGCCTCCCCCAAAGATTTCCATGACCATTCGGGAGGAGATGCCAATAATCGCCACGCTTGGCAGGCGGGTTAACTCACAGAGAGCGCTGCTGCCCTGGAGTGGGCCCTCGATCGCCTCTTCCGACCCCCACGAAAATGTCGGCCATAATATACTGTTTTGGGCTGTCTAAAATTAGCACGTTTGTATGAGAAAATACCCTTGGCTCGATTTATTTGCTGCTGGCGTATCACAAAAACACGCCATCGCAACAACCAGAACACACCACATCCATCAATCGCCTGGAAAAGTAAAGAAAAAAATACGAATAAGAAACTATCACGGACGCAAATCCGTCTTAATGCACGGATAGTTCAAGTATATCTCACATTACTTGAGAATGTTCCAGAAAAAAGAAACGTTGAATAGAGTATTCAATCATTCTGTGTTGTGTTCTTGATCCGGTTAATAATAATGTGTTCAAGCTACCAAAAAACGTTTGTGCTTATAGGAAATTGTGCCTACAAAATCTATACATAGTATAAAACAAAATCGCCTCCCGCTGTCTCTACCTATGTATACGTAGATCTTTAAAACTACGCAACGGATTTTTGATGCGGTTTTCTTTAATAGAGAGAAAGGTAGAAATTTATAATATCTATATAGCAAAGCAACACTGTTAATCTATATATATAAAACAAAGACGGGTTTGTTACAACACTTATTACTCAAGAACGAATCAACCGATTAGGCAGAAAATTGGTGGGGACGTAGCTTAGAACCAGGAGATTAACATAGGATTAATTAGCTTTTTATCCCGATCCTGTGGGACTTAGTGCAGTATAAATGGTTCAATAGTTTGTATGACATACTGAAACTACGCGAATGATATCGCAGGGACTTCACTAGTAGGTATATGAAACTTAGTCTTGACTGATTCACTCATCACTAACTCATCAATACCCAGCTCAAACCCTTGACCGTAGAAAGCTTGAATTTTGCTCAGGCGTTCTTTTTAAGATGTTTAGGTGAAATGTAAAGCCTTTTGCAAAACTCATCCCCTGGGGTAAAAAGGGGTGAATATGAGAAAAACGTTAATTTTTAAGTTATGGTTCTAAAACTTGGTGATAGTTTTTAATACTGAAAGTAGAAATGAATTTTAATAGAAATTAATACTCAAACTGCGCGAAAGAAATTACGGGGCGTCCACTAGTAAAGTAGTTTAGCAAAACAACGTTTACTGGATCAACTAGTTATAAATAAAGTTATTGGTGTACTCTACACCAATAACTTTAACAAGCCATAGTAGGGAGGACAGGGGCTTTTTGTTAATACCTATACATGTTTTGCAACATTACTAAACTGGTGACCAAAAATTCCGGATCATATATTGGTATAATTCTTCACTTAATTAAGTACATAATACTGAAAGTAGTAAAATTTAATACCTACAAGACGAATACTTTATGACCTTTTTCTGTTTTATTGTCTTTACAAACTGTTTCTTTTATTCAGCTAGCTCTACTCGTTTGAGATATTTAAGATGTGTTGTGTACCACGAAATAATGTGTGACCCAGAATTTTTGCTCACGAGTGTATATTTTCCTGTATTTACTATAAAAGCGTTAATTTGTATTGTACTGTAAAAGCGTAACTATCCTATCACTAAATCCTCAACTCCTTAACAAAATAGACAAGTCACCCAGAACATTCCTAATTTAAGTGAACAGATTGCTACTTGGCTACCATTAGTCATCTCAACTTCCGCTTAAGTATTTTTTTTTTATTTCGCCTTAGAGTCAGTCTATTTTAATACTAGTTCGTACTAACCAAATATAGTTCACAGACTTAAGTTCGTGCCTAATTCAAAAAGTGTAACTAGGTATATGTTACATTGAACTGGACTAGGTAATAACCTTCGTAGTAAAACAACTAATAATATTTCGAATTAATCTTATAACAATTGAGTAAATACAAAAGTTTATTGCAGCTTATTTTATTTTTAATGCAAAAAAGCCCTACTAAAGTCATATTTGTAAAGCCGTTCATCCCGTCGCGAAATTAAAAAAGTAACCAGCACACTTGTAAAAAACGATCTCGCAGACCACAAGCGAAATTACACTTTATTACAGTTTCATAAAGAGCAATATTCACTGTGTGAGTGAAGGGAGCCAACCAGTGTCGGTCTACTTTCCACACCCCAGTGATTCGTTGATCGTCGACCGCGAGACTCCAATTGGATTTATGTTTACCTTTTTTTTCTGTAGCTGGCCAGTGTCATTTGGTACAATCAATTTACCTACAATATAGGAGGAACATTTTATATGTTAGGATTATGAAAAATCTTAGTAGACACAGCGGGTATCAAATACGCACGTCTATTTCGCTATTATATCACGCTTTGTGCGACTGTCCTGTCATTTCTTACTTGGAACGCTGTGTTAGGGTTGCAGATTCACTATCGACTGTCCTAAAGAAAACTGACTGAACTATATTATGGAGGAATTATAATATAGAAAATAATTATATTCTTGGCGGAAGTGAACGGATTCAACTCCATGACTTTAATTATAAGCTTTCGAATCGGATTATAACCTGGACACTGATACTTACAACGAAGAAAAAAACAGTTCTTTCCACAGTTGAAAAGATGTGTATTTAAACCCAAAGCGGGGTAGGCAGATTTATTGCTGATTTAAACGAAATACTGAACAAGTTGTGTTACCATGGCAAAATTGAACTTGCTGTAGATTATTCAGCCCTATTTAATATAACATTATATACTATTACATGTAGTTCACAGTATTGTATATCAGTACATATTATCATATTATTATATTCTCCGGCAAAAATATGTAAGTAGTAAAAAAATACTACATTTTCTTTGTATTTTGAAAATGGAAAATCGTATAAAAGGAATTTTCGATTCACAGTTTATCATTCTCTCCACAATTTTGGATATTAACAAACAATTTTTAAACTTATTCATTTCATCATAATATTATGAGCATAATATATATATATCATTTAAAGCTTACTGAGCAATCACCAATATCGCATCGGGATTAAATAGGAATTGTTTACACACTATATTTGATCGCATCCACTGCTCATCTGGGATGTAAATAGCATCAGCTGTTTTTCTTCCATGCATGTCGTGGGTGTCTGTGCAGTGTTTACAAGTTGTTAATTATGGCCCATACTGTCATTCCTGAGGTTCTGTCCACCCCCCTTTTAGAGATTACGGACGTGAGTATGTGTATGTGATCGGTACACAATATTAGAATATTCCTAGGATATTGTAAAACATCGATTATGTCTGTATTACTGAAAACGTTTATCCAAAACTAACGTGATAAGCTCGTTTTCTGTTACAATATTTGGATTTAGAAGCTTCGTTAACTGACTTTAAAAGATAGTCGTCTGCATATTTTTTTTATATTTGTTAATTCAGAACTTTTGACTGGGTGAACCGTTTTGGATAATCTTTTTGTAGTTGAAAGCTGGTGCTTCCTATTTGCTCCAATTTAAATTTGGTTCAATTTCGAGGATGGCATTCATGAGAAAACCACAAATGTATCAAAATTTTACTAGTTGAAGTCGGTTTTTTTCCTTTCTTTTTCACAGTTATTTATTTAATAATAATATAGTTAAAAACAAAACAAAAAAGCTTTTCTACAAATACTATATCATTATAATATTTTTTTTTGCACATGGTGAAGATGACTACTTAATGCTTTTACAAACGGACCGCAACTTGTAAATCTTATTACATAAAATGGAGAGGACAATTTCTTTCGACTTGACGTCTAAGAAAAAATACATATATCACACTAGTAAGAAGGGTACGTTTTTGCAAGTTTTCTTATCTACCCTGTCTGTTGAAGTGTAATAAATCGAAAGCTAAACCCTCCATTCTATACGTACCCTCCAAACATTCTCACATTATATCTCCTTAAGCCTAGGCCAAACTAATACGCTCAGCTGGCAGACGTGGTGGGTTGCAGTAGGATTTCTAGCGATATGTTCACGTCGATGTGACCACAGGATCGGTAGCAATATTTGCACGCGGCGATTGTGCTATAAGATCGGGCATGTTACTTTAAGACGCTGCACGCACCGTAGTCTCACTCGACGCAAGCTGAACGCGTCGGTGTGGCCAAAGCTTTACGTATAATAGGTGAATGAAAGCAAATTCCAACCATTTTATGTTCGCGAATCCTTTTGTAATCTCCTGTTGGATAACATATTTCGAATACTTTGGTAAAAGGTCTTTGAATAAACGAGAAACTTCAGCTTCTTAAGGTTTTTAAGGTATTCCAGTCCTGCCCGGGATCTAATCTAGACGTCGCTGATTGAACTCTTCTGAATCTGAATCCACTGACCCTAGCTCTATAAGAGTCACTGTCGTGGAAATTAGGGTGAAATTGTCTCGGTACTTGAACCACCATATATAAAACTTAATTGGAAATATTATGAAACGATTCTCGAAAACTCGTATCTGGAAACGATACCTGATACCGACAGTCCCAGTACAGTACACTTATACATTTTAGAGCATGAACGTATACTTACATAGGTAAGTAAATATCAGTATAAAACAAAGTCACCTGCTTTTGACTGTCCCTGTTTATTCTTAGATCTTGAAAACTATGGATTTTGATGCAGTTTTAGTAGATAGAGTGATTCTTGG
>SJJU01007394.1:0-18866 GCA_012932125.1 Conopomorpha cramerella
GACACTTATCTCAGAACAGTTAATGTACTTAATGTGCCTACAAATAACATTATTGTCAACAATTGCTTATATTTTTCAGTCTGATAGACTTATCTTTTATTATTGTGTAATAAATAATGTTGTTGTAATGTTGACGGAGGGTCTCTGCTGGTGGCAAGCTTACATACCAGTGACGTCATTGGGGTCCATAAATATGTCGATTTATTACGATGTTTTCTCAACTTTATTCAAAGTAAGTGGTCGTTATGCGCTGATTGATTAGGAGGAATATAATGTGTGCCCAGTTTACTCGTATAAACTAATTGTGCAGTCGAGAATAGCGCTAGGGAAGAAAGAGGAGATGTAGAGTACCTATCCATCACAGTACTTCATCAT
The DNA here is from genome assembly GCA_012932125.1 of Conopomorpha cramerella. Lineage (NCBI taxonomy): Eukaryota > Metazoa > Arthropoda > Insecta > Lepidoptera > Gracillariidae > Conopomorpha > Conopomorpha cramerella. Next base: position 376 of record SJJU01007394.1, read on the forward strand.
ACATTAAAACCGCCTAAGTTGTAGGTACTTTAGTGAACGTAAAGTACGGTAACGATAATCTCACGGGAACGGAAAACAACGTTTATATGTAAAACTTAGTACATTCTCTTGGTTTTTTATGTGTAGATACTGATGTAAAATCTGTTCATAAAGTAAAACTACGTGAATGAAGCGGGGTGTTGGCTTGAAACATACATACATTCGCATTCAAAACTCCTAGTGGGTGGTAGTGGTTGCGCCCTGTGAAGTCATGTCGTGGATTTCTAGCTAACAGATATATGAAACTAAGGTTGATGAATCGACAACCTTTCATGACCCGAGAGGACCTTAGATTGTCTTTTATATTATGTAACACACTATGGTCTGGATTAGCACGAGACGATTCTAGGATTCTCTGTTTTATTTTGTTGAGGGAGATCCTATGGACAGTTCGCCGCTATGGGTACGGTGACGACATACCTCTAGTTTCAGAATTCTAATTGCTATTGCTTGAAGTCAATATTGGTGTACGCCGACTACCACCAGAGTGTTTTTATTAGTTGAGAGTCCGACATAACCCAGTCGTTAACCCCTGGGTGACTGGGCATTGATAAGGGATTTCCTCCTCGAGAAAAAAAAGGATCCATTTTTCACAGCGTTAAATGCATTTTGTCACTAGATTTGACTTCTAAGGACAGCGCGAGTTTAATAGGCATAACACGTTTAACTCATGCCGTAAAACGATTAAGTAGCTACTTACCTAACTACTACGCATCTAAGGAAAATCTATTACCTAAGTAGGTTGGTAGGGTAAATATAATGACAGTTCCTACCTAGTTTCCATATTTGAAGTAGATAGTTTTCAAGAGCTAATCTCTTACCGACTTACCTACATACTCATAAATAGCGACGTGCTACGGGAAGACAAAGTATAGAGCACCCAAAACCAACATACATGTATGAATATGTAATCCATAAAATTTAAATCTATACGATCAAAACCCGAACGATGAAAGCGTTATGGGTTACGAATTTCGGGGGTTTGAACGTATGGACTTTAATTTTATGGATTATGATACGTACCCATGAATATTTATACCTACATTACTTGATTTGGAGAAGCAAAAGTGAATTCAGGAACGTAGCATGTGGAGATAAATTGTCTCTACATAACACTCTGGGAGACAGGTGGGAAACGTAGTGTGTAAAGTATTTACTATTCCCTGTTTTGATGCATTTGATCGCAGGTACCTGGTTACCATTAAGCTCTCCCTTACTAACTTGGAATAAAAACCTGTGATTTATATGTTTGTTGATTTATATTTATATGTAATGATAATAATTTCCATCGTTCATTCTGCAATCGAATTGTGAGGTTAATTTTTTTCTGAAAAATATTTTAAATTCAGTTTGAGGAAAATGAAACATAAATTATTATAGGTAATAGTATTCCCCACTTACGTAGTAATATAAATAGTCCAAGAAGGTTAGACTTGATAATGATTGAACATATTAAAATCAGTCTATATTGCATCACACAATCATCATTTCCCCCAGTCGGTAATAAAATGATACAAGATGAGATTAGCTGATCACAACTTACAAAATACAACAGTCTTGATGTACAGATCACAATTACGAGTATCTGAGCCCCGCCTCATAGATTACTACTTAGACAGTGGGATCAGAACACTGTTTTGTCGTTTAGTTATAACTGGTAAACGTATCAAGTTGGTAGGTTATTTATACTAGAGATGTAAATATTGTAGTTGATCTTTAACATCAAGTAACTGGTGCAATCAATGTGTTTTCTTTGACACTATTATCACGGAGATATAAATGTGCTCGCTAAGTTATAATTTTAATTAATGCACTTCATAACGGGGAATAACGCGACAAAATATTAAAGCGAATTTTCCTCAATGTGCATTTAAGCTAAGGAAAATTAAACGGGTAAAATTTAAATTAAACGTTTCTCTGAATTTTCGTAACAGAAATGATCCGTGATCCGACAGAGAACTAAAGTCATAAGGCGAGGTGGGCTGATGATTTGCGAAATCTTTGGGTCGCAAATGCTGGACACGAGAAACCGAAAAAAAAACCACAGTGTCCTGCTATTGGAGATGTATATGTATGCACAGTGGATGAATAGGCTTGAAAATTAATTATAATATAAGAGTAATTGAGGTCACGTATCCAGATGAAGATATTAGCAAAATTGTAGTACACATTTTTTCCCTTATAAAAAGATAAACTGTACATACAATGAGAGATACCAAATAAACCTTCGTCCTAATATATTAACAAGTAAACTCATAAACATAACGAAAGGAATTCCAAAATCATATTAAGTAACAGCGGGAATCTTCGCATGAGAGAAAAAATAAAAGAATTTGATTTCTGTCTCGATGTCGAAATTGCAGACAGTACGCAGAAACGAAATTCTTATCTCGATTAAACATTTAATATTATGCTGAGGGTTTGCCCCGTTTGATGGGAACAAGAGGCCGAGTGTGGTTGTAAGATGAAGGTAGACCTTCATCCACTCATCACTACAGCAGATCGCCGACGCTGACGTCGTGATTTTGACGCTCGACTGACGGCGGCGCCAAAAATCATATAAATACCTACGTCGTGTAAAGATAAGAGTTGACTGACTGAATATTAAAAAAGGCAATTATTCAGAGACTCGCCTTTAAGTCATATAGTGATTTGTATTGTTATTGTCTTTCTCTGCACTGCACTGATAAAACTGTAAAAGTTGCAAGAATCTTTTTGACATTTTTTTTGTCGGTGGTCCATCTTGAGAAATACTTTCTTTGAAATAATTTATTTGGCGATATTATTTTGTAGATATGTCAATTACTTCTTCATGAAAATATAGTCCGGTTTGGAGTCACTATTTGCAACGAGAAAGATGGATGTGCATCAAGTTCCTCTGTCTAACCCACTTTAAATTTTGTGTGTCCTTACGGTCACCGACCTACCTACCTAGCAATCGTCAACAAAAAAGTACCCATTAGCACTAACGAGAGTTTTAAACTTTGTATTGCAGTTTTGTTTGTATATCATTATTATTAACAAAATCCTTTTGTTTCTTTTGTATGTGTTTTCATACTAGATTACATACTTACCTACACAAACTCAAGTTCATGAGCCCTGAATAGGGAGAGGACAGAACCTTGGACAGGAGCCATTGGCAAGCCCATCAATATTAAATATTAAAATCTAATCGAATATTCCTCACATTGTCTCTTATAACCACTTTAATATTTAAGTACCTACCTACGTAGTTCGTATTAGATTCGTCCTTTATATTTATTTAAAGAAGAAACTACTACAGGTGACTATGATCTGCAGACGAGTATTATTTATTTACATATTTTTTTATTGAAATTAATAATAATATGTCTGCACCTTCACTATCAATTCCCGCTATCACTATGTATCTTAAAACTACGCAAAGGGTTTTCATGCGGTTTCCTTTAGTAGATAGAGTGATTCTTGAGGAAGTTTTATATGTAAAATATAATAACAGAAAAATACTATTAATAATGTATATAGGCAAAACAACGTTTGCCGTGCCTGCTAGTATAGTATAAAACAAAATCTCCTGCTGTCTGTCCCTATCTATGCTTAATTAATTAGGATTTAGATGCGGTTGCTTGTAATATATAGTGTGATGAGGAAGGGTTATATTTACAGTCCATGCATAATACAAAAGAGAAACACTGATAACTCGTGCGAAGCCGAGGCAGGTCGCTAGCTTAAGTCTAAAAAATATATTATATTATTATATATTGGTAAGTACACGACTACAATATGTGTATGTTTTGGGACGGAATCAGGAAACATCGTTTACTAGGCGGAAACTTTTTCCTTTGACCACAGCAGAGCTGGTGTAAAAGTCGAGGCCACAGTGCTAGTTAAAGATTTTAGGTAGGTACATAATATGTAACCTTTTGTTTAACAATTTGAACATAATGCTTATTTGTAACGTCTCTTTTGCAATTTATCTGTGCCGCGCGGTGTTACTTACGTTTATTCCATTCCTGTGGGAATTTCGGGACAAAATGTAGTCTGTTCTCATGTTACAACTTACGAACGTAGGATTCTAACTACGGAAATCCGTCCTGTAGTTTTAAAGTTCATTCGTAACAAACATAATACATATTATGTACTTACATCCATCCAAAATACCAAACTTTACTTTATCTATTTAATATAGATGAAGTGCTCACCGAATTGTATTGAAATGTATTTAGTACCTATAGGGTAAGAAAACTCAATAGGCATTACACAACGATAAGCTGTTGTACAAATAAGCTTATAAGAACGTGTCAATTCAAACACTAGCTCGAGCCCCAAATTCCTAATAACTGTGCCAGGGTAATTTGGATCTTATTGCTGTGACATTAGAATAGGTAAACGAAATAATAGAGTAGGCTTAGACTTACAGCTCAGTTTAAAACGGTGCGGGGCCTGAATGTTTGATCGTCTTTCTGCATGTGTACCTACCTACCGAACAACTAAATCATATACAAACAATGAAGAGCTACAGAGTAAATAAGAGGCTTTTCGCGGCCTATTACTGGTCAGGTGCTGGCTAATCGTTGAGGTAATCGGTAGTAAAGTATGACATAATTTGTACAACTTCTACAGACTAGACTATCTAAGTGGTTTTTAAACCAGTGCGCTGGAAATTAGGCGTTTTTAAGTTTTAACCATAGAAGAGTAAAACTGGTAGAGTCCTCAATCAAAATGGTATTTGGTGTTCGTAGTTAGATGACTTTATTTGATTTCACTGTTGGAGATGGAGACTGTATCTAGTTAATTACCATGTTGAAATCCTAGCGAAACATTAAAACCGCACGATACCGATTCATTACGTATTCATTGCAGGTCGCGGGCATTGCATGGTTTGACGAAAAAAAACTTGTTTTATGGTTCCAATGAAAATTACACAGTAGGTATACAGTGAAATTTAAACATGGACTAACTACCTACTGAGGAAGTAAAACTCTTCTAGAATATCGATTTAATTAGACGCTGTCATTTCACGTTGTCATTGTACCTATCTGTGTGTAACTGTACTGAGCGTAAATGGACTCCGACCAATGATCTTAGAAAATTGTTGGGCTCGTCAATATGAACAACATTTATAATGCGAAGAAATGAAAAAAAAAATGCTTTTTCGCCATAGTAAAAGTTGTTCATAGCTATTGACGAGTCTAAACGCTTACACTCTGTATGATCTTAAAGCTAAATACTCACATTAAACTCCGTCTTAATAGGATTCAGGAGCATGCCTCCAGACATGATGATGCCGTCAATGACGCAGTTGCACATGAAGGAGGCGGCGACCACCACCCAGCCCCAACCACCGTCCGGCGGCACGGCCTATCGAAAAAAATCAAAATAAGTGAAAATATAAAAAAAAATTGAATAGTACCCTCGTACTTCTACCGCAGGACAACGAGAAGAAGGCGAACTGTTACTAATTAGATAGAAGTTCCACTTTCGCGTACCAACTGCTTCATGTAGACTCCAATAGCGCGAACCGCCAGTTTGCGGAGTCTGCGTTTCCTCTTCACTATAACCCCCTTCAAGTCACGGCTAGGAACCTAATAGACAAGGTTGCCTCGTTCTACACCACGTCGCAGCTTAACACCAGGTATTCATCAAACTTACCAAAACAAATTACCTAATTGCAAAAAAATGGCCTTCTAAATATTTTACTTTTCTTTATTATCTCCAGAATCGTCTGCAGAACACTGGTAAGATTCAAATTTTTCAATTTGGTAGAATCATGATTTTGACGCTTCTTCCAACTTTTACAAAGTGTTATTTCGTGTGGTTTCGTGATGACTTCCAGGTCACATCCAGTTATAACTTAGATGGATAAATTGTATTGATGGTAAGTGGTCTGCTCTAGTTGCCCAGTTCATGTCTTCCGGCACGCTTAACCCAAAATTTAAGGACTATCTAATAAAATACTCGCGTCTCAAACTCGCTCAAGCCATAATCTTTATCTTACAAATATATGAAAGCTGAAAGATGTTATAATTCCAAAAACTTCTACGTATTTCCGTAAATAGAGTCGTCTTATGTTGAAGTTTAAGCATATTAATGCAGTTTGTAAGTTAAGATCATTGAGATTTGGCCGAGATAAATATTCGATTTTGATTTCTTTGGAAAAATGTGACAAATCCCAAAACATCTAATTTTAGTTATGTTGTATCTAACTACGCAAAGCCTACTTTTTTACATTATTAGAATAAGGTCCGCCATTTGTTCAAATGTGCAAACAAATTAAAACATACACATAAAAAAGCTAGGTTTACTTCCACAACTATATCTCATACAAGTAATAATCCTAGAATTTGCATTTAACAACGTATCAAACGTAAATTTATCCGAATTTCACACTGATGTGGGCATCGTGGTACGTCAATTTATTACCACGTTATGATGACAAGTTCAACGTACTTAGTAACTCAATGAATGAAGTAGTGACCTTAAGACGTTGAGTCACATTCGCCACGCTACATTACTGACCTAGAAACACATCCCCACTAATCGACATTAATTGACACTCTTCTATCGGTGGGGAGTGAAGAGAGCTATTAATCATATTGGCTAGAGGAAAGATAGTCAATTGGCTTGGACAACCTTCCACGGCGACTTGCCACTATAGTAATTGACATTAAACAGTTCTAGGTTAAGTTAGGTTACTACAGTCAGGTACGTGTATCTAATCGTGCAAATTTTCATTGAAGACAATTTCTTTAATGAAAATTGCATTCAATAATGGATCTTACTATTTTCATTCAGTATCGTGTGGCCTGAAAGGAGGCCTGTTTCTAGAAACAGGCCGGCACTGCTAGCAGTGGCCGTTAGAGTTCTATCTGCTAATTCCAAATATCTACCCTAGAAAATCCACCCCAGGGTGGAAAGTGGGAAGGCACGCGTCCTAGAATACACCTCGTGATATAAATTAAATTTTCAATAGTATGGCGGGGTGGATAATGGAACGCGCATTTTCCAAATATCTTCCCTGGGGTAGATTTTCCAAGGGTGGATAATCGGAATAAGCCATTGATTGATGCGGCATGTTGATTACCACGGGTGAGAAAAACTGACTCTAAATAACACCACGTATTCTCTGTTTTATTAGTTTTCCCATCGCACATAATGAGAATTAGTTTAGTACCTTCTCTCTTACAATGATTTACTAGTTATTACCCTATCTACAAATGAAAATATTTATAGTCTGTTGGACTGTCGTGCATTGTAAAGCGAAAAACAGTAAACTGGTATGCTTATAACATTATAGGAAATCTTTCAACAGGCGATTACTTTATCTGTAAGATTTACTAAATTTGTTTAGTAAGTTAGCAACTTGATGAACAAAATAATTTCCTAAGGAATAGGTATCGAGGTAACTTAGGCATTTTAAATTGAACTAGTGGGTAATTTTAATGCCACGTTTATACTGTTATAAACAAGGACTGATTCACCTGACCCGTTCATTATTTACATTTCATTTTGAATTACCTATATGCAAAAAAATAATGTGTAAGAAAACCTCTCGCATCGCGCCACAAAACCCTTCCTAAAGGGACCACGGAGGCATTTTTGCTGCTATAACACAAGTGTTAGAATTCAGGTAAGATGCAACTACCAACAATTAAACACAACCATGAAATAATAAAATACACGATATAATTCTTTCTTAGCAAGGTTTGAAGAACAACAAGTATGTGCCGAAGAACAATAATGACCAAGCGACGAGGTCCAACAGTAGTTCTCCACCTGCTTTAAGGAGCTCTTTCCTTCGATTGACTCTTCGTACCGTCATTGTGTCTAGTGGATCGGTGGCCTTTATATACCAATACTTCAAAGTAGCAGCAGCATCAATGTGAAAGTTACTTCAGTACAAGCAAGAGTAAGCATTGCCATAAGACATCCGTTTATGCAGACTTCTGCGGCACGCTTAATAAGCCTGCGTCTGCGAAGTTTCTTTTCAAGAGCAGTCATTTTTTTCCACACAGGTTGTTTCCATGTAAGGCGGTCGTTCAGTTCAAAGGTTCACAGCTGCAAGTCTCCACACATTCTGACTTCTTACTAACTTGGCTGGTTTGGCACGACACACCATCAGCGAGTAAACTCAGATCGACTCTTTCAAAATTCCGTATGATAGAGTGTATGTGGTACGCGACAATCGCTAACAGTATAAAGTTAACACAACATATGAGTTTTGACATAGCCTAACGGATTCTCGATTTTTGGGTACATTTCTGTGCCCCATTTAGGTATGTAATATTATCGGTTTAGTGTTTTTTGTTGATATTTGTTTTGAATTTGCACTATTAGATTTTCGGTTTGGCCATGTTTATTGATTGCTGATCTGACAAATACATGTGAGTGGTGACGTTTACTGTGAAATGTATCAAAGAGGTCAGTATTTATTTATTCTTTCATGTTTAATTATTCACACGGTTTGCTGTCGATGTCGATATTCCAAAACGATTTCCCTGTACCTACTCAGTAATTGCTGACCGTCCATGGATTTGAACGAGGCGAAAGCGACGATATCATACAGACGGTTATGGAAGAGGCTGTATAATTTATCATACAAGTGACTGATTAGGTTGGATGAGGGCCTACTAAATAATTTCGATAAATACGCAATCTGGGCTTTGTAGAGTAAATAATCCTACCTCTATCATTCGAGAACAGTATTTCGTTTCCATAAAAGTTGATAAAACGGCGAAAAATCACCGGCTATAAAAATATGATTAGCTAATAAACTTACATAAGTCTTCTATCCACTTATACATGCATATATATAATTATGTATCCTTCAACAAGTTCTTTGGCTTCTTGGCGGAAATCCTTGTTCGAACTAGTCCTCATTAAGCATACCAAGGCTTCAATTCAATATCCATTCGGGAAATAAATCGCAGTACGTACAGAAATGGAAGTTGCTGTAAAAAGTAGGTACCGGGGTAGGAAGAACATGAAACTATAATTATTCTTTATATATAATTATCTCTTCATTGATATAATTTCTGCCCGATGTAAAGGTGTTACTCAAGCTGAGATATGCTGAATTTCTGTTGTATTTATATAAAATGCGTTTGCATCAGGAGAATATTTTGGTTGGTAAAGGCTATGACAGAATAGATGTGAGCGGAATTTCTCACTTAATTACAATAGTGCTATTCTCGTCGCCATTTAGGTGCGCTCGTAACTCCAGCGGAGTATCTTTCTCTCCCGCTTGTAATGATGAGAGATATGCGAATATGTACCTATAAGTACGTACAGTCCGCTAAGAATCTTGTCTACCACCCTGATGTTATGAAATCATATGAATGAAGATTTTTTACTTGTAACGACTGATAACAACTGTACCTTATTGATGTTTTAATGTCACAAGAAGGGTCATCAAAACTGATAGACCATTTTCTTAGCCGACCGTATAAGACAAATGCAATATAGGTGGGTACTGACCAGGGCTGCCTCCGGCTCATCGGGTGAGTTGCAGCTGCTGCGTCCCAGCCCACTCTCCTCGGAGGACGGCGTCTCCAGCGGACGCTCGTCCGTCTTCACTCGCACTACCATGGTTTGTCTGCAAAAAGAAAATAAACGATACATTAGGCGCTGAGAAAATTGACGCCTTATGAAGCTTAGGAGTTTTGTGTCCCTTCACATTACCCGTCAAACGTTGTTTTACCAATATACATCATTATCTCCATTATGTTGTGCATGTTTAATACAAAAATCTAAACATACATAAGAACAGATAGCGGAAGGTAACTGCATATGTTTTAATATATATATTAATTCATGCCACCCTTCTAGTCTTACAATGTACCTATGTTGTTGTTTTTTATACCGATTTTTATGAATACGGGCAACACTTGTCTTTCGATAAATGGAAGATCAACAACGATACCAAAATTTAAGTGAAAACTTTCTCACTCATACATAAATATTTTCCCCCAGGGCATGGTTAAAAAATTCCATCCAGTAAGTGCCTACAGGTAGGACGAAGGTACTTTGTATCTGATAAAATATGATCTTTATTCATCGAAATAACAGTGCGGCCGACTACAGAACTCGAGCTGATTTGGGAGAATAATTATATTAACTGTAATAATATTTCGATACTTGTTCTGAAAAGGACCTACGGGGTTTTCAAAACGGTTTGGATTAAAAGGCGAAGTGTATTATTTTATTTATAAAACTAAATGTATTTCAGGCTAAAAGTTACGATGCTAAAATAACATTCATCTTCCGCCAATTGCCCGGGAGAACCCAGAACTAGCAACAACAGGCAAGCTAATTTCAAGTAAGTAGTGATATGCAAGGATCGTATCATGCGAGCATGTACATATAACATTGGCTTAACTCTTTGCGTTGCTAAATATAAGTCGCTTTAAAGTGAGTTCTCAATTAAATTAGCTCTCATTTTATGATTATTGGTGATACTCATACACTGTACGGAAAATTAATGCAGATTTTGTAGTAAATGCACCTAGTACGAGCCATATATTATGTAGGTAAGTACATATAAAGGGTTTTGATAGAAATGTTTACAATTCAATTTGCATTTGCCCAATGCCACTAAATCTTACACTCTAAAAATAATCAGAGTCAGCAATCGAGAACCAATCGTCGCAAGTGATTATATTATGTAGAAGTGAATGTATATCCCTACATGTCTGCAACGGGTTTTATTAGATTACTTAGCTATAAATAAAGTTAGTAAAGTAATATGAATCTAACATTCTCGGCTAAACAGGCTTCTGAGCGATTAGTATCATAGTAGCTCATCTCTAAAGCCTAGAACAGGTTAGAAAACTGCCATGTTTAGCATTCCACAGACTATTACCCTTGCCCTTGTGGTATTAGACACCAGTTAAACGGGTCTCTAGTATTTGTCAACCATTCCATACCTACCTAATAATCCGTACAAGTTTGCTACGCGACCACTTCGGGCGTGCGTTGAGGCGGTTTTGCGAATTTGTTGTATATTTATGGGGCATAAAGACAGTTTTTTTTAAATCGATCAAGTTGTGTCAAGTACAAGTGACATTCCTTGTAACATTCGCTACGTATGCGTGTATGCATGTGGTCCTAACATGATTTTCAATGTTTCCACTAAGTAACCTAGTATTAGGCAGTTAGTCAACGAAACGGGATCTGTATTCTATGAGAAGGGCACCAGTTATTTAAATTTTCTCTCTGCTGTGCCGATAAATATTTAATCATATTTCTTGACCAGGTGCAATAAATGTTGTTTCAAATCATTGGAGATTTGTCCTTCAAATAATTTGAGGAAAACAGGGTCGAAATTCCTCTAATTACAACTCTAGTATGCCTAATTGGTTATAACATAATGCCGATGCCTAATTAATAACGACGCAATATTGACACGTGGTGACCACGCTCATTTTATAAACATTTGCGCACAAAGCTTTAGGTTACAGACTTTACTGGTACAAGTGCTACCGTATCTACATAATGAGTACATTATGGCGAAGTCGAAGCGAAGTTTTTATTGACTAGTGTGGGTATAGTAAACGCTGTTGTAATAACAAATCGAACATTTGGTACATAGTGTTTCCTGTGAGGTATGTATAAGTCACTACGTACTTGTGTAATGCATTATATTCTTTCAGAAAATCTTCTTCTCATTCGTTCTCCTGTTTGTATTGTTCTTTTTTAAGAGCAGAACCGAACTGTGTCCATTTGGATATGACAAGTTTGATATCTATGACTCCATCACCAAGAAGGTCGACTATCGTCTGACCTCGTAACCTCCACGGTGAATCCCAGGGGAAAGCTGACGAAAAAACCTCCAGGAAGTGCAGTCGTGATTGTTTCGGGTCCCAATTTGAAGAAAGGACTCCTTATGTATGTACCCACATTCAATATGCGTGCCATAATACCGGAATAAGACACTACAGACGTAAAAAAAACCAGTACTCTTAGGTTTAGCTTGTACTCAACACGCGATTACGTTGAGTAATAGCTATGTGTCGATACATTTTTTCAACTCTACTCTTAATTTTCGGCGGTCCACTGCGTGATTTGATAATGACTCATGCGACAGTTGGTTCACGTGAGGTTAAGGTCAGAGACGCGAAGAAACGCGCACACGCACTGCCATCTCGGAAATTGGCTTTTATAGATCGACCAGTCCCATTCCACCAATATGCTAACCGGAGCTGGAATTCGTCGATATTGTGACTTACATGTTTTTAGTTTTTATAACGTTATAGTTAGGTACTCCTACTGTTTTTAATTAAAGAAAGTAGGGAGTTTGTCACATCATCATCACAGTAAAACAGTTACGTAGCGTTCATAGTCTCCAATAAGTAATGTAAGTGGGAAACATTTAGAAAAAAAACTAGTTAGGTAATAGTGTACCTATTCAATTCTTCTAAGGGCTTAAACAAATAAAAATTACAAGTCAAGAAGTGACAAGTCAGCAAGACTTACGCTACAAACTGAACCGTAAACCTGTGGTGAAGATTACTAACTCGTGTTGAGAAAGGTCAGCATATTGAATTAACAGTGACATTGCTGTTGAATAAGCCATTTTATTGGAGGTTATCAAATTTTGTGCTTTGATAATACAAAAGATGACGGCACACTGGCAATATTTGCAAATAATTATATAAATGTTAATATTATTACCTACTTTATAAGCTAAGATAGGTACATTATCCGTCTTGTTCTCAACTCGAAATAATTGTAAAGCTACAGGTTAGAACATATGTTGACCCAATGGGTATACGTTTGGGTTAGTAGTTTATTAGTTGGTATAAGGGGACTCTACGTAGTCTGGGATAAAACGTTTTTGGCGGATCTGGTGATCACCGTCTCCACTGTTCGTTCAGGGTCCATTGACAATGGGTCGACATATACTGTTAAATATAACCCATCCAATTTTTATTGTGCTCCACCAATGTCCGGATTTCAAAGCGATTATCCAACAATTGGAGAAGTAAGCTGCCAGTTTTGTGTGAGAGGTTGAATTTTTTGACGTTTTATATCATTGAGAGACAAGGAACTACATATAGTGTAGAATTCAGCAATTATTTGTGCTTTAAAACCACTAGAATGGGTGTGATAAATTTCTGACATAGGGATAACTGAAAATATACTTTTTCAAAGATTTTGCTCGTGTTATAGGCTAGGGCCTAAACAAATAAAAGAAAACAAATAGAGTAGGTAGGCTCTATTCTGCGTGTAAAATGACCCGAGCAAATGGTCAAGTAACGTTGTTGGGCTCGTCAATATGAACAAGTTTTACTATGGGAAAATGAAAAAAAAAGGTTTTCGCCTCCATACAAAATAGTCAATTTTCTACGTCGTGAAATGACATGAAATATGAAAAAAAAAGGAATAGAAACCGAAGGGTAAGAAACGTACGAACGCTGGTCGTAAAACGCTTTATAAATCTCATTGTTGTAACTCTCGTCTCTCGATACACATTATTATCTTTATACAAATACAATGAATATCACCTTCGAATTATCGAAGACTTGTTGTTTTAACTAAGTAAATAATTACAAAACCTATAGGTAAGTACAGCATGATTCAGAGCCATTACAAGATCGATGCACTTAGATACACATGCGTGCTTTCAACCCGCACTCAAATGCGACAACGCCCTACCTTCAAAATAAGTTGAGCTGTCTGAATATTGGTTTTTCTTACAAATGTAGCTCAATTATTATTTTTTTGTACATTAGTAGACTTTATAAAAGTTTGCCTGAGCCATGCCCTCGTACAGATTTCTCATAATGGAAGCTCTAACCTAAATCCTTGGACCTCCATTGGTAAAGACAAGATCGTTTACCGCAAGATATTGCATACTTATATCGGTCTCATATCTCCAATGTATTGCGGAATTTCAAAGAAAACTGTGGAAAGCACTTATTTATAAGTATCTTTAGGTGCTTGAATAAAACTTTGCCGAGGGCAATATTACAACCAATATTTTTACCACAAATCAGTGTATCACTTAGTAAGCACTACATCTTAGCGATACGAAAGCCTAATTTGCAATTTTTGACAGAAATATTTCTGCTAGATAGGTTTCACGTGAAAGCTACTGTCCGGATAACTCAATATTCAGTACAAATTTAGAATAGGTAACTCTACAATGGGTAGTACCACAATTGGTAGGGGAGTTACTCTCGAGAGAGTAAAACACATTGTAACTATAGAATCACGAGATGGTATTCAATGAGATTTTGTTAATAAACATTGATGAAATCTTAGCGGAAAATCATAGTCCGTGAATGATCACAAGATGGCGCGTTATGGTGCGTTTGGCGATATGTTAGTCCACGTGTACGACATCGATACGAATCACGGACAGTCCAATATAATTCTGTTTTCGGACAAAAATAGGCTGCAGCTGCCCGTGAGGTAGATGTCCCGGAGTATTAGCTGAATGAAAATACTTGTAATAGTGGAATGTATCTTATTATGATGGTTATCAATATTGATTTACCGCACTTTAGGTACTAGATACTCAAACACTATACATACTTTCCCATGAACTTCAGATATTTGCCCAGCAACGAATAAGCAAACTCTCACACAACAATATAATGATCGATAAGCACTTCATGAACTCTGTATAAACATATTTATTTGCTATTCGTTAGGATCGACGGCCTCGTAACCTGCGCCTGCGCAGCCGCTGCTGATACCCCGCCGTTGTGAGCCACCGATAAGAAAACCGTGCGATCTATTCGATTTATTTCATTTGTTATGAAGAAAATTTAAGTATACTTACGTAAATTAGAATTTTACGTTATTTGTCTTGAAGTGTGAAACATTTAAAGTCAAATACCTAATAATGGAGCCTGGTTAGCATAACGTCTAGAGCTTAATAATTGCGTACCAGTTTTGTAGCAATGTTAAGGACTACAACAAGCATTTTTATTTTTAAATATCACTTGCACATATAAATGTATATTTATTATATAAAATACAAATACATATAAGCTTTCCGCTACGAGCTGTACCTACCTGTATAGAACAAAATAAATTCTTACTTACTTTTGCTGTTATTCAATTCGAGCACACAATAGAAAAAAAAATCACTGAAAACTGTGTACCTAAGTATATTTGTATTTTTTGGCACAAATCGTATTCTTCATTCATGAACGATGGCACTTTGTTGACTGAACTTGTTTAATATACGTAACTGTGTTATGTATTGACACCTACATGCATACCTATTTAATTCTTTGTTTGCGTATTTCATGTAAATTTTACATTTTAATGATGTTTTGTATGGTGCTACATCAGGTAAAGCCGGTTTCTTGTGTTGTATGTATTAAGCAGGAATGCTTTTCATTGGTTCACACTTGACGATTGTTTATTATTATACAATTATTATAATATTTAGACAAGGTGATAGAGATCATAAGTGTACTTAAACCAGTTATATAGTAACGCCACTATTAATAACATAAGAAAAAAAATACACTTCACGCCTTTTAATCTCAAAGCGGGGTAGGCAGAGGCACTACTAGCATACTTACTCTAAAATAGGGAGTGTGCCTTCAAAATGTTGTTATTTTGGAATTACTGACTAAAACTGGATCTGAGAGATGAGTTGAACTCGAATTTATACTCATTTTATATCATTGACATATTAGTTAAAAAAAACACGAAAATAAGAAGAAACGTATTTTTTTCAATGTTTCTTGCAACACAGACCAAGTACATATTCAAATAACTGTCAGTGTTATTTTAAAACACAAAATACATAAAAATATTTTATGAATGAAATAAAATATGGAGTTTTTAAGGTCCTAATCGGATTATTGGGTGACTAGTCAACTCAAGTCCTTTATCACCCATATCAGTTATTTTATCTTAAATCCCCTAGTCACATTAAGTCTAAGCCTAAGATTTACGTTAAGGAGGTGTGTTGAAGGGCCTGTGCGTTGAGGTACAGTGTGTATTTAAAGCTGTGCACACCAGAACTCTTTTAATTTCCACAGCGAATAATAATAATTTAACCCACCACTATCAACGCTGTTTCCTTGTATGTTATTTTAACAATATTTACATAGGTGAACATACAGTGATATTTTTCCCGCATTGAAAAAGACAAATTTTCGATCTAATTCCAATTTATGAATCCACAGTTCCGAACTGTATTTTGATATTATAATAATCAGTAGTAAATCGAAAGTATGTGGTTACTGATTACCTTGCTACGAAGTTGAATGAGCCGACGGAAGAGCTTGGGAAGATCTGAATGGATTTTTTTCTTTCTTTCAAATAATAGAACACTATTTCAAAAGGGAACGCTGGCGCCAAAATATTTCTATGTGAAGGGACGACCGTTTTGTTCATAAAATTCTTCAAAGCGGCCTTTTTTTTCTTTTCATTCAGAAGGGTGGTGTGATAACCGACCTTCTTGGAATATGTTGATTTATGTTTTTAAATATTGGAACCATAGACTCAAACTATTTGTACGGATAAGAAAAAAAAACTTTTGTCTGGGATATCGTCTAGAAGTTTCGACGTAATTATGTAAACTATCTATTTGCGCGTGCATATCACCTGCGTTATTAAAGTTTAACTTACTTTGAAATACTTACTTACAAATGAATTTAGGTACCTACCCATTACACTTTTATACCTATACGTAATACATGTTTTAAACACTTGAATAAATATTTTTAATGTCCATAGCTATACTATAGGTAGATATGTTCTTGCTGGATAATAATCTTTGGAAATTTTCCATCGCAAGACATTTGCTGAATATTTAGAATAACGTGTTTTATGATGTAGACACTTTTGCATTATAATAAAGTCACAAGGTGTGTGTATGTACTTATAAGAATGTGTATCCTTCCGACTGATATTGAACTGTGTGTATACTTTATTCATGTATTTACTGAACTTTGAACCTGACTCGCCCTGGGTCCTCCCGTCTAAGGGAACAAGGTCAACCGGGATAAGCATTATACAGAAGCTAAACTTTACCATAAAAAGACTTTGTAGGTACTTCGCTAAAATGTAAAAAATTTGCTAATGTCTCCAATGACCCATGACTTTGACCACTTAATAGGCCAACTTTAGTCTTGAACAACCGGTGAGATTTCCATCCGAATTTGGTGAACATTTATGTAAAAGTGGAAAGACATCATTGGCATGTTGAAAGATATAATCATTATTATAGAGATATAGCCATTGTATTTTAATTTAAATATGCCAGAACTTTACAGTATCGCGATGATAAGTCAATAAAATTCCGCTCAGTGATGAAATACACTTAGGTTATCATTTCAACGGGTGGAACAATAAACAATATGTTATTTCACCTTTTTTCGCGTAGGTATCACTTAGGTCCCCGTGGTGTATGGGCAGTTATCAATGAGGACTATCTCTACCCCAAATTAAGATACAGGCATGACTCGATTATTGCTGGAGTTGCCGCATATCAACAATCGATACGGCTTATATTTCGGACGATTTCAAAATTAATGTAATTTTTCTGACAAAACTATTGAAAAATTTGCACGAACTTTACTTACCTATCGGTTATGGAATATTACATTAACAAAAAAATAACAATATTGAGGTCTTGTATAACTTAATTCATTCACATTTAAGTCGACCTACGAGTAATTTCTAATAGCATGCTATCACTGTCAGTTCCATACATATTGTAATAGGTACCATGCGATATTTTAGCTAACTTTATTGTTAAATATTAACATAGGACAAGAATCACTACGCAACTTATTAACGTGCCTACCTACATTAGTGAACAATGAACTCTACATGAATAACCTCAACCGAGACTAACATGATGTTTCATGGAATTTGAGCTGGCAAATTAACTCAAATCGGTGGCGTATGAGCGTCACTTTCACCCAAAGTGGCATCAGATTCCGTACCATGTGGTCTTGAAATTAATTTTCCTTGTGAATATGATCTTCCTGTGTTGGTGTGGTAAGTATATACTCCCTGATGGTATGGACCATGCAGAGAAGAATGAAATAATAAGAGTGATAGGTAAGTTAATTCTTTGTAAATATTCTTCGTTCAGTTCAAGTAACTTAGTGCAGTCAATGAAAGTGATGTTAGGTGACAGAAAAAAAACTGTTGAAACAAATAATGTTCCTATAACAGAATAATTTAATTTATTTCTTTGTATTGTCAGCCTGCGCTAATCGCGTGATTACTATTCCTAAAAATACGTGCTAACTGCTTACACAGTTAAACAAAAAAATATAAATCTGATTGCGTATGGTTGAAGTGTGTAAAATGATATCACATAGAGATTTATCTGAAATGTTCCCATTTTACATGCATATTATTAGGTCAATTTGTATTATCTTTGTAGGTCGATAGTTTCTGATTGTTGTGTGTTATGTGCTGTCTGGCTTTTTAAAACTGGCGATAAACTACATGTAATTGAAATCAATACTTCGCCGTTATTTTGTGTT
>SJJU01007395.1:0-19949 GCA_012932125.1 Conopomorpha cramerella
TCAGTCTGGATCGAGTTCGGCGATTGCTTTTTTTTTTTTTGAACTTTTTTTTTTTTTTTTTGCGAACGGACAACAATCGTCGTTCGTTTTGCTCGTGTTTAGTTGACGGTTTGAGCGGACACTGAATTTTTGAAAGTGGACACGAATTTCGGGGTCGAGATTTTTACTTCTCTCTTTTTTTTTTTTTGCGCGCTCTGGTAACGAAAACGCACACAAAAAAAAAATCGCTCTGGACTGTTGGAGCGTATGACGTGATGTACAAGTCAATAGAGAGTTGTAGTGGAGAACGGAAAAAAAACTTTTTTTTTTTTTTGTTTGCGTACGTGGTTGTTGTTTGTAACTAAATACCGTTTGACAATTTAGTTGGATGATATTCGAGTTAACTTTTTGCTAATGTACATGTGCACATACGTACGCACGTTTCCCAGAGGGGTAGGCACAGACAGGCTCAGTAGTAGTAGTACACTCGCTTGCGGAACGGGACTATGACGTCATCTAAAAGTTGTCACTTTAGAAATAAGTACAATTACGTAACCGAAAATAAATAATAAAAATAAAAAATGTTTATTTCTTTAACAAATTTACAATTTTACATAACAGATTTAAACAAATCCCTTTGAGCAAATGAATTACTTGTAGTGGGAGATGCCGCTCTTCTAGAATGGAAATTTAATATTTAACAAATATGTAGTTAAGACAAAAAGTAAAGTAAATGTTAAACAAACTATTTCATAACTCAATATTATCCCGAGCGGACTCGTGAGCACGACGCATGCAACAGCGTCGAAACGTCGAGTAAAATGTTTTCTATACGAAATAAATAATTTAAAAAAATCTTTCTTGAAGTGCATATATCGTACAGTTAGAACAAAAGTGACACAAAACAAACTGTGTAATTTTATGAAATTGAACCTTAACATAAAAGATATAAAACTTAAATTACAAAATCGGCATGTTTCGTATTGGGTCCTTTTTGTTCTAACTATGCTATATGTAAGTCTGGCCAGATTGCGAGCGCTTTAAGATCCTTGTCAAATTGTAGGAGCAACGTAA
The DNA here is from genome assembly GCA_012932125.1 of Conopomorpha cramerella. Lineage (NCBI taxonomy): Eukaryota > Metazoa > Arthropoda > Insecta > Lepidoptera > Gracillariidae > Conopomorpha > Conopomorpha cramerella. The sequence continues at coordinate 1,054 of SJJU01007395.1, forward strand.
AAATGTCACCTTTGTAATAACTTGTGGCAATTTTTCTTCTCTGAAACAAAAATAATAGTAAGTAGGTACTGGCCGTAAACAAAAGCAATAAACCAGCTTCAGAAATACTGTAAAGGATTTCAAAATTACCCGGTTCGGACGGGCCTGGGGTCGACACTATCGTTACAAATTTAAACATTTCCTGAACCTTCTTACAAGTGAATCTCCTATATAAATAGCTCAGACGAAAATGGTCATAGTACAGTTGAATAGAAAACGTTCTACCGAAGTGATTTTAACAATAACTCAAGGAACTCAACGTTTCCAATATAGCGACTCGGTGGCTTTGCTTTCCAGATTGCTAGCGCGGTAAGTAAGGATGTGGTCTAAATGAAAGGATTTCGTATTGTACCTACCTATTAGAAATATCCCATGCTGATCTGGGACGTATGAAAAGTGTATCTGTGAGTTAAACCGCAACACCACTGCGATCGCCAACCCGCCAGCCAAGCGTGGCGATTACTGGCACTTCACCCCAAATGACGGATCTCATTGGGGGAGGCCCTCGTCCAGCAGTGGACGTTATGTGGCTGATGATGATGATTAGCTCTAAAAAAATCTAATTTATTTAAATAAAATCTAATCTTCTGGATTGGTCTCCTACCTAATTCCCCATCAACGACTTATCACCACAAAAAAGAAAAAAGAAAGACAGGTTTGTTACAACTCTTATAACTCAAAAACGATTCAACCGATTAGGCAGAAAATTGGTGGGCGTAGCTTAGAACCAGGAGAATAACATAGGTTTTTTATCCCGTTCCTGTGGGACTTAGTGCAGTATAGAGGGTGCTATAGTTTGTATGAGATACTGAAACTACACGAATGAAATCGCGGGGCTTCCACTAGTTTTGAATAAATTATGAATGTATTCAGTTTTGGTAAAATATATTCTTGATTGCAATCTTCTAAAATGTACTTGATCCCTAGACACTTTTGATGTGTGTAGAATGAAATGAAAATCTTACTGTCATATCGTAGGAGCCGACTACGGGATTCAGGTTAATTCAGGCTATGAGATAGCATGTTGTAACTGACGGCCCATATTGCCAGTACTAAAGAATGATTATGCTAAATGTAGCTGAAGGATACTTAGTATCCTCTTTTGGGCGATACGAACCTGACTAATACATTCATGCGAAAGGGGTATGTCAGGACCGTGACAAATGGAGTATCTGTAGTCTCTGCCTACCCCTCTGGGACACAGGCGTGAAGTGTATGTATGCAATTCATTCATCACAGACTCATCAACATCCACCCCAAACCCATGACCCTAGAAACCTAAAAATTTGTGCAATCTCCTCCCCAATAGGGATTTGGCCACACTGTACCCATAGGTTATCGTTAAGTTCGTTCGTGTTCGAATAGAATACGCGGAGGATCGACCTCAAAGATTTATTCTCGCTTGTAACTGATCTCACAGCCGAAGAGTAGAATCGATTTGACGATGGAAATGAAGAGGGAAATCTTGATGCGCTTCTTGAGGACTTTGGACACCCACACCGGTCTCAGCTACCTAAAAAGTACCGCATTAAAATCCGTTGCGTAGTTCAAAAGATATCAGCATATATGCGACAGAATTGACAGCGGGGCGACTTTGTTTTTTACTATGTAGACAATAAGACATAGTAATTTTACGATAAAACTATACTTCTATAATAATATTATAAAGAGGAAACATTTGTTTGTTTGTTTGTATTGAATAGGCTCCGAAACTACCGAACGGATTTTGATGATTCTTACACTAAAAGAAAGCTACGTTATTCCAAATGAACATAGGCTACTTTTTATATTGTCTAATTACATTTGACTTTAAATATTGTAAATAAAAAATAAAATAAATAGACATACATTTTGTATTCTATAGACATTGCACCCGTGCAAAGCCGGGCGGGTCGCTAGTAAAGAATAAATGCATAACTGTTTATCACTTAGACCACAAAGTCAACCGACTTTGTGAAACGATTCCTTTGACTTGTGACACACAAAATATTGGCAGGTAGCTGGGGAAATAGCGGATTTAATGAGTTAGTGACATGATATTCTCTTCCGTATTGGTCTTACTGGAACCAATACATTCGAAAATCGTGCTGCCTGAAAATCCTGACTATGAACAGGCGACCATCATCCTGCCTGATGTTAAGCTGCGATGTGGTCTAGGATGGAGCATACTTGTTCAGTAGGTACCTATTCACCCGCGACTTGAAGACCTTCAAACTATCTAACGCGATAACGCTATCCTAACGCGCAGGAAACACAGACTCCGGCAAGTCGTTCCACATCCTAGCGGTACGCACTATGAAAGTGGACGCAAACCGTTCGGTTCGCGTAAATGGCAAATCCACCTAGTATGGATGACGTTTTGCCGTTCTCCTGGTTGTCCTATTGTAAAAACGCGATGGGGGTATTAGGTTATGCAACTCCGTAGTTAGTTATTTGTTTTGGCAATATACATTATTAACAAAGTTTCTCTGCTATTCGATGGTTTATTATACATAATAAACCTTCCTCTAAAGTCAATCTATATTCAAGAAAACGGCATCAAAATCCTTTACGTAGTCTTAAAGATCATAAGGACAGACATCGGGAGGCGACTTTGTTTTCTTAATCATCAGCCACATAACGACAACTGCTGGACGAGGGCCTCCCCCAATAAGATCCGTCATTTGGGGTGAAATGCCAGTAATCGCCACGCTTGGCAGGCGGGTTGGAGCTCCCTCGGTCGCCTCTTACGACCCCCATGACGGGAAATGTTGGGCTGGGGTGGTGACACATGTATTCTATTCGCCGTCACCACACGGCTAACCTATTTACTAGTGACTTGAAGACCTTCAGATTGTACTGCGCAGGAAACACAGACTCCGGCAAGACATTCCACATCCTGGTGGCAGTTGGTGCTTAGACTTAACTTTTTTTTGTCACTAAGAACAAGCGTACTTATTGGTTGATTGATTGAACCAAGAGTGCAGAAAATTCGATTGAATTTTCGTTTACTGTATGATATCTGTATAACTCTCCACGCCAGCCTACAGACGGATCACTTTATTTGCTGACCGTATTTATACGACTAGCTGGCCAGGAAAACGTTGTTTTGGCAATATACATTATTAACAAAGTTTCTCTGCTATTATATGGTTTATTGTACATAATAAACCTTCCTCTAAAGTCACTCTATATTCCAGAAAACGGCATCTAAATCCTTTACGTAGTCTTAAAGATCATAAGGACAGACAGCGGGAGGCGACTTTGTTTTACACTATGTATTGATACTTAAACATATGTACGAGCGTTTGTCGAATATCAAAGCGATAGTAAAACCGTAATCCGTACCCGTCTATTTCAGATTGAATTTCAGCAATACGTCAAGAAGATGGCGGGTGATATTGGCACATTTTTTGGTAGAATTTTATTGCCGTTTCATAATAACATCTGGAGAGTGGAGGAGTCGCGCGTGACATATTGTAAATAGCAAAGATGAGAAGAAATATTTTTAAGATTGTTTTTTTTTTAATACAATGAACAAGCGTTTGACCACCGTCCTGCCTGATGATAAGCAGCGGCGGTGTGGTGTACGATGGACCTAAGGTACCTTGTTTTTGATAAAAAAAAAATATTAACTTGTAATGTGTATGAAGGTTCTTCTTCTTTCAATTTCACTGAGCGAATTCACTTAGAGTGACTAGGGATGTATTATGTTTATGTACATTTGTATTTTTTTTTATTATTATTACCATGAACAAGCGTTTGACCACCATCCTGCCTGATGTTAAGCAGCGATGTGGTCTACGATGGAGCACACTTGTTCATTAGGTACCTATTCACTAGCGACTTGAAAACCTTCAGACTATCCTGCGCAGGAAACAAGCAAGTCATCCCACATCCTGGCGGTTCGCACTAAGAAAGTAGACGCAAAACCGTTTGGTGGTGTTAAGAACATTGTTTGTTATAAGACTGTTCTATTTCAATAGGGAATTTTCTTAGACATTTTTCTGAAAGATTTTTGGCCGGTGAACTGTCATTACTGTCAAACTTTCCAAAATTTCCAAAAAATCCAAATAATGTTTGGGTATAACCACAGTTCTCCGCCCGAAAAATCTGTCAGAAAAACGTCAAAGCGAATTCCCCATTTATGTGAAGAAATTTTATGATTTACTATATTTATTATATTCAACAGCATTACGCATTAGGCTAAACTGTTATATGTAATGTTCGTTTTATTTGTTAATAAATAAATCAATTTTAATTTGGGTGCTTGTCCTGAATTGTACATCTTTGTTAGCAACATTACTCATTGGGTATCGTATGTATATCTGTAGCGTAATGTGTTTTCTATTAATAAATAAAAAAGGTTGTAAAATCTTTCAACCAATATTATTTTTTGTTTATTTATTAATACACGTACACATTTTTTTAATATCTCTCAACCAAGGAAAGCTATCTGACTCAATTAAAACGTGTTTGAAAGACGATAAGCCTATATATTACTCTAATTTATAAACAACAATACTGCCAAATTTCATCAAAATCCATCCAGTACTTTCTGCGTGAAAGAAGGACAAACATCCATCCATCCATACATCCAGATATCCATCCAAACTTTCTCATTTATAATATTAGTAGGATTACGTGATTTTGTATTAAATAGTACTTTTATATTTTGACATTTAAGTGATTATTTCTTTTACTGACCGGTAAACGTTGTTTTGCGGTGTTTACACATTATTAACTGTGTTTTATATCATCAACACTGCAAAAAAACAACAAATTTTTTCGTCTCCGTACAAAATAGTAAATTGTCTACCTCAGGAGATGACATTTTGTACTGAGATAAAAAAAATCTACGTATTATCAAAAATAAAAAAAAAATAATAAAAATAAATACACTTCACGCCTTTTATCCTAAAGAGGGGTAGGCAGAGGCACTTGCTAAAGCAAATACCCACGGTTATTATCAAAAATGTGTGTACAAAATATGTTATGTGTCACCATAGTAAAGTATTGTTCATATTGACGAACCCAATAACGTTTCTAACATCAATACTCGGGGTTCTGTAAAAACACGAAGTATAAACGCCAACAGCTCAGCTTTCTTCGTTCAATATAACTAATGGATTTTTTTTCAGTGAGCTCATTATTTCCATGTCCAATGCAAACGATTCGAGATCTCGTACACAGCGGCTGCAATGATGTTTAGAATGCTATTGAATTCTTGTTTTTCCCCCATTTTATTTTCATATAAAAACGTCTCCGAGCATTACCCGCCGGCAACGGCATTCCGCTCTGATTGGACCCGGACACCGCTTTTCAAATGCGTAAATAAATTAAATTCCGTAATAAAATGTTTCGACGACATGTTTAATCTGCAATCTGCTGTGGTGTACAAAACATCTAGTTAGTTCTACGATGGTTTCTTGTTCAAATACCGTCGATGTAACGTGAATTATAATTAGAATAATTATACCCCCATGGTGTTGCCCGGTTCTTCTAACCAGAAAAAGGCAGTTTAACATCAGACAGGGTGGTGGTCAAACGCTTGATCATTGCGGTTAAAAAAAATCCGTTTACGTTTTTGATTTAATCTTGTGCCTATATTTTGTTACATAAACTCTTCCCCCCTTACCAATAAACGCATTGTCACTTATACAGCGGTTATTACTTCTTGAACTGGTTTAGCCGTGCGGTGACGGCGAATAGAATACATGTGTCACCACCCCAGCCCAACTTTTTCCGTCATGGGGGTCGTAAGAGGCGACCGAGGGAGCTCTCCAGAGAACGGGCAGCAGCGCTCTCTGTGAGTTAAACCACAACACCACTGCGATCACAACCCGCCTGCCAGCGTGGCGATTACTGGCATTTCACCCCAAATGACGGATCTCATTGGGGGAGGCCCTCGTCCAGCAGTGGACGTTATGTGGCTGATGATGATGAACTGGTCATTCCGTATTTGACATACAACTGACAAGTTAAGTTGAGCTTTGTGTATCTTCGAAATAGTAATGCTGCCATTATTAGTAAGGCCCTTCCTCTCTAAGACGACAATCAGCAACGTCTACCGCCATTCTATTTTCGTCCTTCAAATATCCCATCCTTAATACCTAAATAATTTAAGAAGGCGTATTTACAATTACTTCCGTACAACAGATACTATTCTTACTGTTTCATTCAAATTCAAAGGCGTAATCACGAAATGGCGTAGCACCTTCCAATTCCTTATTTACCTTGATGTCAAAATGGAAAAAAAAAACCGGCCAAGTGAGAGTCGGGGCTCGTTCGCGACTGGTTCCGTACAATTTATAAACATGTACGGTGAAGGACAACATCGTGATGAAACCCGCACACCACAAGGTGTGTGAACCCTATAACGGCGATGGGCTCACCCCCTGTCACGTTGGGTTAAATACGCTTGGTGAACCGTGGGTATTTGCTTTAGTAAGTGTCTCTGCCTACCCCTCTTTGGAATTAAAGGAGTGAAGTGTATTTTTTTTATAAACATGCACTTCACGCCTGTCTCCCAGAGGGGTAGGCAGAGACTACAGATCTCCATTTGTCACGGTCCTGACTTACCCCAAATTATAAAAACGATCAAAGGTTTAGTTTGGAGGAAGGAAAATGTAGTGATGTAGTTACCAAGATTGAAAAGAATGGATGAAAGTCGATTGACGAAAGAGATTTAAATGGGTGATGTAATGGGCCGGGTGAGTAGAGGTCGCCCCAGAAGGACATATACAGACCAGATGGGTGATGTCCTGGCCGAAGGTGGCGTGAAAAGTACTCGAAACCGGAGGTCATGTATGAAAAGATGTATTAATGTAGATGAAGCGGTCGGAAGGGCCATGGTTAGCATCGCTCATCTTTGTAAAATTAATATAAAAACGACACGATATAAATCATCTCTGTAAAAAATTAAACTGTCTTACTATCACAGTTCATTGGAAATCAATGAACATGGTCAACAATTTAACATGGTCAACAATTTAACAGAGAGGTTGGGTATGCAAAGTAGAGGAAAAGTAGTGAAAGAGAAAGAAAAAATAGTACACTTTACGTTCATAAATCTAAGTAAGTATGCTGCGTGTAGAAGGACCCCGAGCAATGTTTTTAGAAACGTTGCTGGGCTCGTCAATATGAACAACTTTTACTATGGCGACAATGCGGGGAAACGCAAAAACTTTTCTTCCTCTCCATACAAATTATTGCCTAACGTCATGAGGTTTTGTATGGGGTTTGAATATTTTTATTATTTTTATAATATATAGTATATAACTGTCTCGGCAAACATTTATTTTGCCATAGGAAGTCGCTTTTGTACCCCGTGTATTGGAAAAAACATTTTAAACATTCCCTAGACTTTCACGTGTAATTCAAGACCGGAATTAGCCAAATTGGTCCAGCCGTTCTCGAGTTTTAACGAGACTAACGAACAGCAATTGATTTTTATATAATAGATGATATAAATTATAGTATTATAATTAACATAAATCTCACGAGTACTAAATACTTTTGACTACACTTCGCAAGCATATTATTATTTACTAGCTTTCCGCCGACGGCTTCGCCCGCGTGGACTTCGGTTATTAATATTGCGGTATAAAAGTCAACTATAAGAAAACTTATCATTACTGTGGTTTCATCACATGCTTAACATTCTAAGTTTCCCTCGGGAATATAATTTTTTCCGGGATAAAAAGTACCCTATTATTTAATCCGGACTTCTAACTTTACCTATGAAAAATTTCAAAGCAATCGGTTCAGTAGTTACGGCGTGAAAGACAAAAACAAACTCACTTTTCGATTTAAAATACGAGTATTCGTAAGGAAGTAAGGACAAGAATCCCCCAAGCTAAGTATCAAATTATTTATCTATAGTTATAGCCTCCCCGATTCACGTTTTTGTATTCGGAACCCTAAATAAAAGGATTTTTCAAACAAAATGTGTCCTAATTTACGACACCGCCGCCGCCGCTGCCACCGCCGCGATTCCTGGAGCGGCGAAAGGAAGCAGATTGCCTAATGAATACAGTATTTATTTTCGACAACCTTCCTTCCTTTCTAATGGAATGCCACAAAGTTTTACGTAAAGGAAAATAAAAAGCGTATTTTTTTTTGATACAGAAATTCACCGTCGATATTGAAAGACTTCCTGGTTAAGAGAAGTCGGAGAAAAAAGGTGCCTATTGAAAATGGTGTAAAAATACACTGTCAAAATGGTTTCTTTGTGAAATGTGCGTGTTTTGGCAGTCCATTTTCAGCGCTTCTCTTTGTGATCTCTATGAAGTAGGTCGGATGAATTTTAATATTGTTTTTTATTTCGGCATAAACGTCGCCTGTTGACTTTCTAATAAAAACAAATTTTTAAATCTACCCAGATATATCCGGGTCGATTTTGTCAAATTTATCCGGATTATCCGGATATACCTGGGTGTGTATGTTAAGTAAGTCTAGTTACATACGTGCTATTAAGGAGACTTTCTAAAAAAAGCAAATGTTTAATAAATCTACCCAGATATATCCGGGTCGATGTTGTCAAATTTATCCGGATTATCCGGATATACCTGGGTATGTATATTAAGTAAGTGCACACATACGTGCTATTAAGGAGAGGAGTGGGCCCGCTTTCCATCTTACAGCGGGCCCTGCTTGGCCGGCGCCCCCCTAGAGGTTATACTCTTCAGAGTGTTCCGGGGGCGCGGGGTCATCGCGCGGAGAATTCACCGGGGGGTTTTTAATGGACTCACTCATATCCTCGTCGTCGCCCCCGCAGGCGAAGAAATTCTCCCCCCGTCAACAGAAAAAAAAGTCTAATATGATGAAGGTCACTTTATTAACATGTCTCAAGGAAGGTGTGAAATAAATTGTTCCTAATACGAAGTGCCTTAAGCAGTCGCGTGACCACAGACCGAAAATGAAAATTACTTACAAAAATCACTTTGATAAGAATCGAAATTAATCAAATGCTGCCAAGCGTTGCGTATCAAGACCGCAAATCTGTACTGTGTAGTAAAATAACTTTACCGGAGTCAACATTAAATGAAAAAGCATCGATCGTATAATTGGAGACGTGGACACTGACGGCACGGCTGGCCCACAAGCTCAAAGTCGCACAGCGTGCTATGGAAAGGGCTATGCTCGGCGTTTCTCTGAAGGATCGAATCAGAAACGAAGTGATCCAACAGAGAACCAAAGTCATCGACATAGCTCATCGATTTAGTAAGCTGAAGTTGCAGTTGACCGGCCATATAAGATTAGAACCGACGACCGATGGGGCAAACGAGTTCTCGGGAGTGGAGACCGCGTCTCGGCAAACGGAGTTTAGGACACCCTCAGACAAGGTGGACTGATGATATATACGCAAGATGGCTGGCAGAAGCTGGATGCGAGAAGCCGAAAACAAATCACAGTGGCGTGCAATTGGAGAGGCCTATGTCCAGCAGTGGCCAAGTATGGGCTGATGATGATGTTTAATTGACCATTAAATTTACACACTTCGCGCCTATGAATCCCAAAGCCGGACTGTGTATTTTTATTTTTTAAATTTAAATCTAGAGATTAGAGAAGCATCTTAAATAAGTACTTCATATTGTCAAATAAGCTGTATTTTTTTAAATAAACCCCTTCCTGTAAATTAATACTGGAGATTTAAATGACATGTAACATGATTACGAACGACAAAGTATAAAAGGGGAAGAATGAATCGTTTAGTAAAGTCGTCACGCCGTTATACTCAAGATTTTCGTTAGGATTTCGAATGAAAAACTTGTCTTTCCATTTAACCATAAGCCCCCGAGATAGCACACTTTAAGGAGTTTGCGGCTGCCTGAGTCGCTGACTCCAAGATTATGGGGATCAGTGGCAGACGTCACCAAGCGAATATCACCCCTAACACGACAACAATAAAGCGCCGGTTCCCCCGAAAAAGAACAAAAAGCCCTCGCGCCTGATAGCCACGCATATTCTTTCGTACCAGATTACGCACTTAGTGAATACCGTATGAAATATGATATTGAACTTTATTCTCGTGAGGGTAAAGTCGAAGTTTTAATGGCGACACGCTCGGAAAGTTATTGGTCACAAATTACTTACGTGCGTAATAGAAGGGTTTTCAGGTCAAAATAACCTTTTGGATGAGAACGGTTTTGGGGCGAGCACATAATGATGGAAACACATTATGAAAGTAAGCAATTTGCCAGCCGGATTTCTGAACGTACCTACTGTAATGAATGTTTTATGCTCAGTAACTAAGTATAAACTTAATTATACATACATTAAGATACGTCCATAACTTCTTGTGGACTGGATGGATAGTCTTTGTATAGATGTACTCGGGAAGAAACATGCTCAATTTTAACAGACTTCAAAAAGAAAAGGTCATTAATTCGTCGGTATTTTAATTTTTTTGTTGTGTTTCATTATCATCATCAGCCCATACATGTCCACTGCTGGACATAGGCCTCTCCAATCGCACGCCACAGTGATCTGTTTTCGTCTTCTCGCATCCAGCTTCTGCCAGCCATCTTGCGTATATCATCAGTCCACCTTGCCTGAGAGCGTCCTACACTCCGTTTGTTGAGACGCGGTCTCCACTCGAGAACTCGTTTGCCCAACGGTCATCGGTTCTACGGCTAATATGGCCGGCCCACTGCCACTTCAGCTTGCTGAAACGATGAGCTACGTCGATGACTTTGGTTCTCTGTCATGTTTGTTGTTATGTCTGTTACCTTAAAACTTTTGACGGTGTGAACTGATATGGATGATTATTTTTTTTATTTGAAAACGAATCGTTCATTTTTATATATTCACTAGCTGTCCCGGCAAACATTTGTTTTGCCGTAATTAGTTACCCCGTGTATTGGAAGAAATACAACTGGTAGAAGTTTAAAAATAGATAGTAGCCGATTCTCAGACCTACTGAATACGCATATAAAATTTGGTAAAAATCGGTCAAGCCGTTTCGGAGGAGTATGGCAACGAAAACTGTGACACGAGAATGTTATATATTAGATGTACAATTAAAATTTAGTTCAGGTTTGACAATGACATGAGAAAACCACAAATCTGTTGCCGATAGTGCAACCTATTTGTATCAGTGGCGTGCACTGGCTTTTACGACAAGGTAGGCAGTAATCCGCAAGGATTGACCTAATTATAGGTAACTTGTCTTTACGTATCCTATCTACTCACCCACAAAACACAGGACTTCGTTAGTATGTCGTGTAATAAGATCTAGCAATAACTCTATTATTGGTATTATTGTTATAGGTCGGGAAGCCAAAATACTAAGGTAGGCAGTGTCTTTTTGCCTATATGGTGTGCACGCCACTGATTTGTATAGTCTTCTTTTTATAACTTGTAAATATACCGAAATAAGAGTTCTTATTGTAAACAACAAAATAGGGACGGTGCTGGGAATCATTACCGTTTGTTGCTGCGTTAGGTCTCCGCAAGTGTTCCCGGCATCGTCCACAAGTGGTGGCGTCCACAATCGTCCACACTGTTGGTCAAAATTCTGTCGGTTGAATTTGAAACAGAAACAAGTCGGTCCTTTTTGCTATCAGGCTACAAGTTATCAGGTAAAAAATACTTAGGTAATTTTTTCTCGAGTCGAATTTTTCCAAGTACGCGCCCCACCTGCCCTTTTGGCGTGCGGGCCATTCTCTGGAGACGTGCGCGCCTGCTTGCTTTTTGCCTCTTTTGGAACGTACACGTTTTCTTGATATGGCACAAATCATATTAATTGTGTTTTACTGAATGTTATTTTATAAATTATTATTTACTGTTTTTTTCTATATATCTTTATTTAAATTCTTATTATGTTGAAATTTGTATTGTTATTGTTGTCTAATTTATCGTTTTGTTGGAATGTAATAATTATTTAAGTAAATTATAAATCATTTACTCAGTCACATACGCTAGCGCATTGGTGTACACTGTAATGTTAGTGTAAGGTTTGAAAATAAATAAATAAATATCTATCCGAGTTTTTAGAGATAATATTTTCGAGTTCACTGTGAAACGTAAATTAACTACTTGTACAACGTAGTGTAGATGAGTAGGTGATACATTCATTGAGGTGTTGCCATATAACTAAATAAGCCCTTCCATGTCACAAATGGGGAATTTTCTGTGACGTTTTTCTGACAGATTTTCGGGTGGAGAACTGTCATTACTGTCAAAGTTCGTTTGGAAAGTATGACAAAATTCCCCATTAATTCCACTTTTCTTCTGATGGCCCATTGACATTTAAAAATTAAACACAATGAACAAGCGTTTGACTACCATCCTGCCTGTTGTTAAGCAGCGATGTGGTCTACGATAGAGAACACTTGTTCATTAGGTACCTATTTACCCGCGACTTGAAGACCTTCAGACTATACTGAGCAGGAAACACATTCTTAACTTCTTAATATATTATGCCAAAATAGTAAGACCCTGCGATTGTAAGGTTCTGTCCATCTCCGTTTGTAGTTTACGGATGTGAGTGTATGGTTTTTTTATCACTATGAACAAGCGTTTGACCACTGTATGTTTGTTAAAAAAATATAATTGTATCCTGCAAGTGCCTCTACCTACCTACCTAGTGCCTTTGGGGTTAAGAGGCGTGAAGTGTATTTTTTTATATTTGTGTCTTATTTTAATTGTCTCCGTCTTTCTTTTGCCGTAGGAAGGTTTGTACCTCGTTTATTGGATGAAATACACCTTTTAAACCTTCCCTGGACTTGCACGAATAATTCAAGACCAAAATAAGCCAAATCGGTCCAGCCGTTCTCGAGTTTTAGCCAGACTAACGAACGGCGATTCATTTTTATATATAAGAAGATAGTCAATCAAGTTATTACAATAGAAAAAACCTAAAATGATACTTACGCAAGTAAGTAGTCAAATAACGAACGAAATAAAATTTATCACAAAAGCTTTTTAGTGCCTAGACTAGGCAGTTAATATCATTATTTTTAAGTGGTTTTAAAATTATGTAGACTGACATTTTCTACCTATTCTGGAAAAATGTTCGCTGGAATATTGTTTATACTTATTTGAATATAATTTCTTATCGTTTGATGAATCCTTGCTAAGAATCTCTTTGATGTGTTTTTAAGTGATAAAGCGAATAAAAAAATTTTAGTGTTTGCTTTTACTTTTTTTTTTGTAAACTTCAAAGCATTGACTACACGAACGACTTATTATAATATTATTATTTGTAAGTAATGTTTTTCTAAATTGAACAATTGAATTACCTATTTAAGCTGAAAATTCAATTTATGATGTGCCTACCTTACGGGGTATTTTAAAAAGAAAAGTTTTTGTATTTTTGGGTGCTTCTTAAGACTAAACTGAAAACTTTATAGATATCGATAACTCTCAAGTTAGAATTCATCATTAATTTTTGTTTTGCCACTATAATTAACAGTATTCCCCTGCTATTATACTGCGTGTAAAATTACCCCGAGCAATGGTCTTAGAAACGTTGTCTTTGCTCGTCAATATGAACTACTTTTTAACTCAATATTGTATATATAGCTGTACTTTATAGAATATACGGAGTTGAAAAGCGACTAGTTATTTATAAAAATAAAGTTTGAAAAAAACCTGATCGTTACAATGTCGAGCGGTTTGGGCAGAAAAAATATCATGGGTGGACTGCAGCAATGCAGAATGACTGATTTGCAGCGACCTCTGTGGGGTATATACGAAATAAAAAGTAACATTCGTGGAACGTGAATTTAGTGTCTGTGTATTTTTTTATCCCGGTGGTAAATCCTCATGGATATCACGGGAAAGCTGACATAAGCTCGTGTGCATATAATTCCTATAGGTACCTGTAAGTAACTTAACGCAAAAAAAATTGTCGCTATAGTAAAACTAGTTTATCATATTTTAATGAAAAGCGGACAGCCATTATAACTCACCATCAGCCACATAACGTCCACTGCTGGACGAGGGCCTCCCCCAATGAGATCCGTCATTTGGGGTGAAATGCCAGTAATCGCCACGCTTGGCAGGCGGGTTGGCGATCGCAGTGGTGTTGTGGTTTAACTCACAGAGAGCGCTGCTGCCCGTTCTCTGGAGAGCTCCCTCGGTCGCCTCTTACGACCCCCATGACGGGAAAAGTTATAACTCAATATTGTTCAAACATAGAGTAAAATAACAAAGCAGCACGAGCTTGTCTTTGATTATTTTCGCGCCTATATACCCGGTGGACAGTATTGAGCTATGTAAAATTATGTCTAAAACAAATTACTCTTTGGCAAAATGTACTTCGTTTGTTTGTAACTCAATGTCCAATTTCGACTAAGCTGAACCACTGTGCAATAAACCAGTTTCCAGTTCGCTGGTCAGCGCTAGGGCAACAAGGATTGCATCTAGATTATTCAAGAATGCTTTGTCTTGTTCGCCGCTTGTGATTTTAATTGTTGCGGCTTCAAGTCGAATTTAAACAATTACAATCGCAGTAATTTTTTTTATACATACAATTTAAAGAAATAAAAATAAAACTATACTAAGCTTACACATTGAAAACTTAACGTAGAAATTCAAACCCACATACAATTATTAATTTACTATTTACCTACTTATATGTTAAAAACACTCCCCAAGCCTTCCTCACGCGGCCTATTTTTATTACAATCGCTACATGATAGTAATTTTATAGAAAAAACTGATTTACTTTTTACCGATTTTCGTGATTCTAAGATATTTCAAAGGAGGTCCATAAAAAGGAACTTTATTAATCGTAGGGAACTACTACATACAGTCTGAAGGTCTTCAAGTCGCGGGTGAATAGGTACCTAATGGACAAGTGTGCTCCATCGTAGACCACATCGCTGCTTAACATCAGGCAGGATGGTGGTCAAACGCTTGTTCATAGAGATAAAAATAAACGTTTCAAGTAAGAGAGTAGTTTTAATTTTTTAATGAAACGCGCACAGACATTATAACTCACTATTGTTCACCGGGTATATAGGCGCGAATCTCGAAATTCAAGTATTTTTTTCTATTTCTCAAGTTCCTTATCATGGGACTACCATCGAAAATAATTCGCCCAGAGAAATGAAAAGCTAACATTGCCGTAGCTTATGGGCAGTGGTGTGCACACCATATAGACAAAAAGATACTGCCTACCTTAGTATTTTGGCTACCCGACCTAATAATAGTTATTGCTAGATCTTTTTTTGTTATACTCACGACTTAGGCTGACGAAGGTCCTGTGTTTTGTAGGTGAGTATATAGGTAGGGTACCTATATTTCGTAAAGACAAGTTACCTATACATAGGTATCAATCCGTGGGCATTACTGCCTGCCTACCTTATCATAAAAGCTAGTGCACGCCACTGCTTATGGGTAATTTCCCTCCATGTGGTATGCCCGTGGGACGCCCTGTATAGTGATTCCATAAGATGTACAGACAAACTGGATTGGGAAGGTTTCTTATATATGATGTGAATAAATAAAGCGCATTCGTGTGAAGCCAGGGCACGTTGCAAGTTATAAATCATACTAACATACGTATTGTGATAATGTCTTGTTATTTGGCAAGAATTATTTTTAGCCGTTAGAGTGAGCCAAGATTTTTAGAGATACTCATTTGATGTCACTAGTGCTCAGGTTGTCATTATGAACATCCGCGATAAGATCCAACACGTACCAAAGAATCTGCAACAAAATGGCCGAGGCATCGACAACTTATTTTCAAAGCACGAAAACACTTGAATGTTTCCGGCCAATAGCCAGCGAATCTCAAACTTTATCTCGCTTTTTAAACTTGGAATCATCAGAAACCGAACCGTTGGGCGTGCCAAGAAAATTCCGCTTCGAAATTCGAAATTCAGCTGCTCACTCGACAGCGGATGTGGATGTCTGTCCACGTGCACCGGAAGTGGACAAGCAGAGGAAACATACGTCAGGCCAGTTTGATTTTGGAACGCTCGGCAGCGGAACGTTTTTATTTTACTAGGTACTTTGACAGTTTAGTTTTAGGTCGCGGCAAATGTTTTATGGCCTCGAGAGCTGATGCGGCTCTATCGCTGGAACTGGAAGTATTCTGCGAAATGGTGCAATAAAACCTTCAGTGTGCTTTTTCGCTAGTGTGAAAGAAGTCTCTGTAATTTGTTGTGTTCGAAAATGATGAAAAGCCAAGCCTTTGACTTTTTTCATTGAGAAAATGTTATACAGTAATTCTTACTCACAAGTCCTGCCTTAATGTTAAATAATGACTTTTAGGTCTAAATATATAGTGTAAGAACCAAACATACCTACTCAAGACTCATATTAAACATTCTGTACTTTTAACCCTTAACTGCATGTTTCTTTTTGTCTCAATAAAATCCTATCCTTCTTAAATTATGTGGCCTGCATTATGGGAAAAAAATTAAAAGTGTTCTAAAATCAAAACTGCGTTAACGTATTAGTTGTACCTTTGACAATAATTTAGAATAAAATATCTGTAGATGGGACGACTAGAAAAAAATATTTCGAGGAAAATTATACTGATATAGTATTACATCACTATGCAGCTAAGGGTTAATACAGTATAATTCTTGCAAACGTCAGCAAAAAAAAACTGTATAAAAAAGATTGTGAAATGTTTTACTTTAGGCATTTATTAGTTTGAACTCATTGTAGAGATATCTATCAGAAACAACATTTATTCTAATAAAGAATGATGGACAGTACTCACCAAAGAAACCTTAATAAAAACGTATTTTTTTATATATTTTTTTGTAGATAAAATGGAATTTATTTAAAGCCATTTCAATATACACACGGAGATACACGGCAGTGTGTCAATACATCATGTTCTGGCGAATAAAATATATTTTTTTAGTGAAAGGAAATTTATTCGACATAGCACATACACACGTACATACACTTCACGCCCGTCTCCCAGAGGGGTAGGCATAGACTACAAATCTCCATTTACCACGGTCCTAAGCTACCCATTTCGCTTCATCTACATTTATACATCTTTTCATATATGACCTCCGGTTTCGAGTACTTCCACGCCACCTTCCGCCAGATCATCATCTAAGTTTCCTTTTTTAACACAATTATGACATATAATTGTACCAAGTTTCGTTAAAATCGGTCGAGTAGTTTTTGTTTCTATAAGGAACATACAGACAGATAGACAAAAAAATTACTGATTGCATTTTTGGCATCAGTATCGATCACTAATCATCGCCTAATAGTTATTTTGGTAGGTAAAATATATTTCATGTACAGCATTGACCTCTCTACAGATTTATTATATAACAGTCAAGCACGTATCCAAACATCCAGAGACAGGCTGCTGCCAAACCAAGGTGTAGAAAACTCAGACACCCAAGCCTTGTTGAACTCTTGAACTGCAAAAGTCCATCAGCATTTTACTACACCCAATTTTTTCAATTTAAGACGCCCAGCTTTACTCCAAGACTCCGTACTGAACGCGACGCAGGCCAGAAGCAAAATTTCCTATAGTTTTATTACGTAATAACCCTATTTGCTTTGTTTATAACATCCATCTGTATCCTACTAAGTAGTTCTTATCTAGGATCCTTGCGCGTCGACGTATACGCGGCCGGAGTAAGTTGGTCGCCGATTCGGTAGTGAATTAACTTGACCGGTGGGTCAAGTTATCTTTGACGTGTACCGTTTGTGTTGTTCGAAGGGAAAGCTATCGGGCCAGTATGGCGGTATTAATTCCTGCAGCTTATCGCATCCAACGAACGGCACGGCTTAGTCTGATCGATAGAAGCATTAGTACGCCAATCGAGAGCCGACGGATATAGTCTCCTTTTAGCTCATGCCCTCCTGGTAGCGCGTTACGCAAAATTCTGTTCTAAATTCTCACTTAACGGAGAGCTGCCGTGGACAAACAACTTCGCGAGGAAACATTGGTACTGAAAAATGTCTAGACCATAAGAACGATGGGTTCACCTCCTTTCAAGTTGTGTTCCCCTGGTGAGATATGAATAGCAATTCACAATAGATGTATTTCTGCCCGTTATCTGAAGGATCGAATCAGAAATGTGAAAAGTGATCCGACACAGAACCAAAGTCACCGACATAGCTAATCGTTTTAGCAAGCTTAAGTGGCAGTGGGCCGGCCATATTTGCCGTAGAACCAATGACTGTTCGGACAAACGAGTTCTCGAGTGGAGACCGCGTCTCGGCAAACGGAGTGTAGGACGCCTTCAGGCAATGTGGGCTGATGATATACGCAAGATGGCTAATATATGCTAATAAATGTTATTTTATTATTAAAGTATTTTTTATTAGTCACAATACTTGACCTTAACGATGTTTTAATGACACAGAAACTGTCATTAAAAGTGACATATCACTTTCTTGGCCTTCTCTAGTATATAATATATATAACTACCAATGGACGCCCCGCGATTTCATTCGCACAGCTTCAATATTAATTTCTATTAAAAAAAAGTACCTTAGCAAATTTAACCTTTTTGTCATATAAACTTCTACTCTCCTTTTTACCCTCTTAGGGGATGAATTTTCCTTTTCAGGGGAAAAATCCTTTCTTATCTCTCGTAAACATTACAAAAAGGAACCCCTGTGCAAAATTTCAACTTTCTAGAGTCAAGGGCTGGGCGTTGACGAGTGATGAATGATTCGGTCAGGACTTTAAAGTTTGATACATAATATACGTATATATACAGTGTGGGGCCCACAACACGGACCGAGGACTTAAACCAAGATACTTTTTATTTTTAAGAGCGTCTGTGGTCCAGTTGGTCGGTTACTTGACTTGTAGCCGGGAGGTCGCGGGTTCGAGTCCGGTTACTGAACGTGTACCAATGGGACTCTTTTTCAGAGCCTATGTACGGAACGCAACGCTCGTACGGTGAAGGACAACATCGTGATGAAAC
>SJJU01007396.1:0-13883 GCA_012932125.1 Conopomorpha cramerella
ATACACAAAGTTGTATTCAAAACGTTGGAAAAACTCAAAAAAGTCACTCAGACCAATAATATCAAACATCCACAAAATCGGCATGTTTCGGATTGGGTCTTAAAAAAAAGACTTGATGAAAGTCATTTATGATTTTAAAAACGAGATTTTAAAGACGGTTCGAATTAATTTATTTTACTGGCCAGAAGAACCAGGAAGGAACTGGCATCTTTTCAAATCGACAGGGTTTACATCTAAGTACTACACATAAATATGACTTAATACTAATGTAACAAATGCTAGGTGGCTGGATGCATCCCTGACTGGAGAACAGCTCAAGGGCACTAAATGATATTAATACTAAATAAAATATAAGGGGTTCTCCTGAAAGAGTGGTATTGTTCAGCAAGGGTAAAATATATTTGGTCATGTGAATACGTAGCAAAAGAAAGGTTCATATCCTAACAAAATCAAGTCCTTTTAATTTCGACGAATGCCACAAAGTCCCAGACTGCAGACAAACGTTCACGGTAGAAGCCAAAGCAGTGCAATCGATACAGTTCCATTTATAAAACTAAATAGGTCATACTACTGAAATGAAATCTACGGATTTAGACCCCGTTAGAGTACCTTTGTATATCTAATTAGCTGTTAATTTGTAATGAATTTTCGAGACACTGTATATGAAGAACATTTAAAGACGTATGTAGATACTAGTGGACGTCCCGCGATTTCATTCGCGTAGTTTAGTAGTACGGTCGGCCAAGAAAATGGTCTATCAGTTTCGATGACACTTCCTGTGTCACTAAAACATCAATAAGGTAGAGTTGGTATATTGTAACAAGTGAACAACGAACCTTAATGTTTAATGACATTCATATGAGTTTCAACCTTAGGGTGGTAGAGCAGATTCTTGGCCGACTGTACCTGCGTCCCAAATTTCAAGCGTCTAACTGTAGCGGTTTACATTTTTCGTACAAAAGTATTTTCCCGTTAATTCCCGTTCCCGTAGGAATTTCTGGAATTCCTTTCCTAGTGCACTCCTACGGTACCTAAACTATGTCCTTCCAAATTTCAAGTGCCTACGTTTAGCCGCTTGGGCTGTGCGTTGATATTTCAGTCAGTCACCTTCTCCTTTTATATATTTAGATATTATATATTTTATCATCATCAGTCACATGGCGTCCACTGCTGGACGAGGGCCTCGCCCAATAATCATTTGAGGGAAATGTCAATAATCACCATACTTGCGAGGCGGGTTGGCAATCGCAATGGTGTTGTGATTTAACTCACAGAGAGCGCTGCTGCTCGTCCTCTGGAGAGTTTCTTGGGTCTCTCTATACTCTATTTGCAGATTGTTCTTTTTAGAAAAACTCCTCATTTCATTCAGATTCAGACTGCGATCGTACTATACAGATTGGCGTAGGATTGAGATGTAGGTAGATCATTCATCGGGGCATTTTGGCAAAAAGACGTCCAATGTGCTTGTTGTGCATCAACGTTCCAGAGCTGAGAAGGGACTTTTTTCGGTTTGGGACATTTTCTGTAATAGGATCTAAAGAAAAAGTAGACTTCGTGAGGTCGACCAATAATCTGGTCTGTCACCCTAACGTTGAAATTGCTATGAACTCGTCACAATACTACGCTAGTCAAAATGAACCATATTAAAATTTGTTAATTTTGACAACAACCAATATCGATGATCAAATCAAATCAACAATATTGATGGTCAAATCAAATCAAATCTCTCTTTCAATTTAAGTACTGTCATGAAAACTGATAGGTAATACCTACCGCTTTCTTTCCGACCGCATATACTTACTGATATGTATTACCTAGCACAGTGGCGTGCACTGGCTTTTACGACAAGGTAGGCAGTAATCTCCACGGATTGACACCTGTGTATAGGTAAATTGTCTTTACGAAACATAGATACCAACCTACCTATCTATATATATTCGTTAGCTAATGTCGTGAGTACAACAAAAAAGGATCTAGCAATAACTCTATTATTAGGTCGGGTAGCCAAAATACTAAGGTAGGCAGTGTCTTTTTGCCTATATGATGTGCACGCCACTGGCCTAGCATTATTGTTGTTATAATAAATAAATCTAAATACGAGTATGAGGTCGCGAAAAGTGACAATGTTTTCGTGAGAATGTCTTTCCCATCTCCCGACCTTCGAGAGCATGTACCCGCTGTGCCTGTAGTGGTAATACACTTAGAGGCAACGCTGTCTTGTCCCTTGTAGGCTTGTAGGTACACATACAGGGTGATTCTGAAATACTTTTTTAAGCTGCCGAAGTGTTCCTGTATCTTTGTACCTTACTTTTTTCACTTTTACACACATCAAAAGTGTCTAGGGATCAAGAACATTTTTAGCTCTAAAGAAATCTAATTTATTTAAATCAAATCTTATCTTCTGGATTGGTTTCCTACCTAATTCCCAATGCCTGTATCAATGACTTATCACCACATTTTGAATAAATTATGAGTGAATTCAGTTTTTGTAAAATATATTCTTGATTGCAATCTTCCAAAATGTACTTGATCCCTAGACACTTTTGATGTGTGTATTAATGGGTTAAAAAAAAACAACATCTAAGTATGTACTAAAAGCACGATCAGCAGATCGTTTGTATATGGGAACATCGTTTTTTTTTCGCATGGGCACATTGCCACCAGTTTCCATAAACGCGACAATTGTCGATTACACTGACATTTCTGCGTTCATTGCGTGATTTTCATTTCATACTTCTCACCAATTTCGTTCAGTCTCCGCAATGTGAGCAGGGGTCGTATAAATTACAACGAAAAGTATTATTGTTTACGTTATGTGATGTGGTACCGGGCCAGATTTGTCATAGTAATTGACAATTGTTACGTGTCAATGTGTACAGGCGAAAAAAAATCGATCTCGCTGTACAAACTGGATCTGCCAATTATGCTTTTTATATTCAAATAATGATTTTTTTAACACATGCGAAATTGTATTCAGTAGGGTCTAACAGAAAGAGTAGACTTCGCCTTAAAAGAAAGTGTTTCAGACACACCCTGTACATGCGAGTAGCGGCGTCCCAACCTAATAATGTTGTGGGAACAATGTTTCCTGTAGTTAGGTTTGCTTACTAAGTTAATTTACTATCGTCTATTATGATGGAGGACAGTCAAATTATGGTGCTATTGGAAACTGATCATTGTGAGTTGTTTTATACGTCATAAGAACATGTCGATGGTCCCTATTAAGAAAGTCGGATCTATAAAACGGAACATGTTCATGAGAGAAGATAGAAGTTAGTTTTGGATATTAAAACTAAACTACTTGTGGTACATACTTCAAATTTACAACAGCTTATAACCTTCGGTATCTTTACGTCATGTAATATACATATAAGTTTATAGATCTTAATATCGCCAAAGTAACGGTGTAGAAAAGTATATATTATGTATTCCTAAAATTACACTACCGACATTTTTAATTGGGTCCATTGATCGATGTGTGGTCCAGTTGGTCGGATACTTGACTTGCAATCGGGATGCGCGTGATCGAGTCCGGCTACTGGACGTGTACCAATTGGATTCTTTTTCAGAGCCTATACACGCAACTTAGCTTAGGCATGGTAAATAAAATGTAGAGATGCAAGGGACGGTATTTCTCTAGCGATTGGATTACTCATACAATTTCCTTCTCCACTAGTACAATTTGTGCTGCGTTCAGTTCCTTAAACGTCACCTACGTTAAAAGTTTAAAACGGGTATTATAGTACGGGTATTAAAGCATAAAAGTAAAGTCAATGCCGTAGAAATGCGGTCATTGCGGAGCATGAAAGGCGTGACATTGAATCACAGGATGAGGAATAGTCTGATAAGAGAAAGTTGCGGTTTGAAAGAAGATGTAGTAACTAAGATTAAAAAGGGCATGCTTCGATGGTTTGGGCATATGGAGAGAATGGATGAAAGTCGATTAACTAAAGAGATTTATATGGGTGATGTAATGGGCCGGGTGAGTAGAGGTCGCCCCAGAAGGACATAACAGACCAGATTGATGATGTCCTGTACAGTCGGCCAAGAATCTGCTCTACCACCGTAAGGGTAGAAACTCATATGAATGTCATTAAACATTAAGGTTCATTGTTCACTTGTCACAATATACCAACTCAACCTTATTGATGTTTTAGTGACACAGGAAGTGTCATCGAAACTGATAGACCATTTTCTTGGCCGACCGTACTAACAATAATTCACATCTGCAGGCCTAACACGCGCGTCAAGAAAGATATGACATAGAACAAATACGCGCTCTGATTGGCTGCTATGTCACGCTCCGTGCGACTCAGCTAGTTTCAACAAATCGCAGCGGGTTATATGTCTTGTCACTTATTTCTTGGAGCGCTGTGCTAGGGGGACTGTTGGTGGTTTAAATTGAGTCTTGCGTCATAAATGTCGCAGCGTAATTACATTTCACGAGATGTTTTCAAAACATTGGCGATGACTCATTATTATGCATTCAAAGTGACGAATTGATTACTACTTTACTAGAAATCGATCGCTTTCGTTTTAAAATGTTGTAGGTATAATTATTGTATTCGTTACAGGATTTGATTATGTAAGTATGTATTTATAATTCGATCGATACTTGACATTTTGTACTCGCACGAAATTATACGCTGCTGAAATAAAGATAGAGTGAAAATCAATTGGAACAAACTATATGCACTATCATTTGTTTCAATTGATTTTCAGTCAAAAGTTTAGGGCAATAGAGTACCTTATTGTGTAAATGGGGACTGTAAAAGTATTCGTTGAATTTAGGTACGTAACATTGTAAATAGACGAACAAGCAGAAGTTCAGTCTTAGTACTGAGGGTAAACAATATTGTTATATTTGTATTTGTTAGTACAAGCGTACTATACAATCATAATTATTACTTTATTAAAAGTTTAAAACGGGATTAACCTGAGTGCACCTTTGAATAAAAAAAATTTTGGCAATATTTACAATGTTTTTTTTTGCCAATGATTGTATGACACACAGCCTATTAAAAAAATGGTTGTCTGTAAATTCTGACGTGACAGCGTCAAACATTGCAGTATTAGGACAGCCGCATACATTCGGAATTTTCCGTAAGGAATGTGGCGATTCAAGTATTTAATTAAGCTTCCAACGGTTGTGTTACTTGAGTTTAACAGACGTTTTCATTTGAATTGTTGCATTCCGTACGGAAAATTCCGAATGTATGCGGCCGGCCTTAGTAGTACACTCAATTGCGGAACGGGACAATGACGTCATTTTTTGTGTATGCAGCCCGTAGTAGCGAGTTATTAAACATTGTCACGTCAAAAAACATAGGAACACATACACCGTACATCCGATCAATCAATGTACTCTGTATCAAATGACTTTTACGACAAGGTAGGCAGTAATCCCCAAGGATTGACAGCTATGTATAGGTAACTAAACTTGTCTTTACGAAATATAGGTACCCACCTATCTACTCATCCACAAACCACAGGACCTTCGTTAGCCTATTTCGTGAGTATAACAAAAAAGATCTAGCATACATACATACATACACTTCACGCCTGTCTCCCAGAGGGGTAGGCAGAGACTACAGATCTCCATTTGTCACGATCCTGACATACCCCTTTCGCTTCATCTACATTCATACATCTTTTCATACATGACCTCCGGTTTCGAGTACTTTTCACGCCACCTTCGGTCAGGACATCACCAATCTGGTCTGTATATGTCCTTCTGGGGCGACCTCTACTCACCCGGCCCATTACATCACCCATATAAATCTCTTTCGTCAATCGACTTTCATCCATTCTCTCCATATGCCTAAACCACCGAAGCATGCCCTTTTCAATCTTGGTCTTGGTCTCTATTATTAGGTCGGGTAGCCAAAATACTAAGGTAGGCAGTGTCTTTTTGCTTATATGATGTGCACGCCAGTTTTATATATACCAGTGTATATCTATATATCTAAGTATACCTATGTAACTTACTTAGGTCCTAGCATACCCGGGGGGTAAATAGGGCCTTGCAGATATCTTTCCATGTCCCTCTATCCAGCGCTGCTGTCTTTGCGGCATTCCAGTCAATGCCTATGTAAAGTCGTGTCATATTTTACTGACAAACAAGACATTCAAGCTTTCGTCACTCGCAGGGAACCGTTTAGGTATCAATTCCATTGAATAATACTTCGTAGTGTAGCGGCCAAGGCACTGAAACCGAAATAGATTCGGTCTGTTGGCTGGCGACTGATCCGAGAGCTTATTGCGATATCGCGATACTGTTGGTTATGATGTTCATCGTTTTAATACTAACAAAATATGTTTTATTGTTTTTGTTTTTTGTTGTATGAATGCTATAACCACACCGTTTCTATTTAATACAACTTTAGTTTATTTTAAAACTATGAAAGTGATATCCATCTTGAATATTTAAATGAAGATTTATCAAATCTAATGAAAGGTCCAACCAACATTTTCCAAGTATGTGAAGGTACCTTGTTTAATGTTTTAACCTTTCTGAGTCCTTATGGATAAAGCTTTATTTGAGTACACATAACTCTCATAGTTCTTTTATAGCCTAGACCATAATGCTACTAAAACATAATTAGTGAAGTTGAATTCTTTTTCTCGCGGTATAACTGTTGTGGTATTGAAATATTTAATCCTGGGAATTGTATTCATCACCGGTGATAGTTGGCAGTTCAGCAAAGAACGAAAGAAAAAATATTTTTTCACGGCTTACACGGTAAAAATAAAAGTATAAAACATGAAAAAAATATATAAAAACAGAATACAAAAGACACAATTTAAAAAAAAACTAAGTTATGGGGAATTTTCTTTGACGTTTTTCTGACAGATTTTCGGGCGGACAACTGTCACTACTGTCAAATTTTGTTTGGAACGTACGAAAAACGTCAAAGAAAATTCCCCTTTGCGGCATTGATAGGGCAACTGGCTCAGTATGTTGCCGCGGCTTACGCCTCGACGCTTTTCAGCCAGTGATTATATATACGTAATAAAGAATCATATCTATTCATCACGTGTCTTGAATTTATACATTGTACTTAGTATGATGCTGTCTAATAGAAAAACCTATAAAATAGCGAAGAATTGGCATGGTACGTCACACAACTGATAGTCGATTTAACGCCTCCAGCTGCAGATTTTGAGTAAACTTTGCAGAATATACTAGATAGATACTTACTAAGGTAATTAATAACATTATAGTTAAAAGTAAAGTCTGTTTGTACCTGTAAGAAGTTCGCTGTGTTATCAATGAAAAAAATAATAAAATGAATAATAAATTTTAATAAGTAAGTACACTTCACGCCTTTCAGTCCCAAAGCGGGCTAGGCAGAGGCACTTGCAAAAAATAATCTGAAAACGATGGAGATGTCCATGTCATAAACGCTCAATTTACATCGGGATCACAACAACGCAGCAACGAAGCGGTTTCAGCCGGTCTTCGGCCGGGCGAATGTTTACCGAAGCCGCGTGGAAATACCTTTGAAGCTTTGCGATTTTACAGTCAAGGCTATCATTGTTATCTATCCTCTAGGAATGGTTTAAAGTTACCTACCCATTTACGTGATTGGTTTGCCTTTGAGGGAATGCCACAACCTTCATAACGTTTAAACGAAAATGGTTTTGGACGAAATTCGAAGTTACGAAACTCACAATACTGGTACATTCAGTCAAGGAACACTCTGTTAGAAAGTAAACAAGAGTAGTGGAGTGGCCTGTCATATTTAGCTAAAGTCGCAGTTCCTACATTTTTAGGTTAGCAAAGTTTGTTATGAAGATTACATTGATTTTGCTATGTGTAGTAGTAATTTTTAATGAAACGCGCACGACATTATAACTCAATATTGTTCATCGGGTATATTATTATAATCGTGACCACGACGCATGCAACTGCGTCGAAACATCGAGTAAAATAACAAAGGTAAGCTCGAGCTTATCTTTGATTATATTCGCGCCTATATCCCCATTAAAAATATTGAGTTATGTGTTGTAATGTCGGTGTTTACTTTATTTATTTTTACCATGATTTTGACAACGTTTTGTATCATATTATCTATGTGCTTATTTGTATGCATGATGCATTTCTGTTCTTTATGTTTAGTAAAAACATAGCGACTTAAACATAATATTATAGAGAAATGTTCGAATGTGATTCTAAACAATTTGTAAGGCAATATCTGAATAGGTAGATTAAAATGATAAAACACAAGTTGATAGGTGAAATATTCAATATTTTTGAGTTTTTAGTATTGCCATTTGATATGTATCTATAAAATATAGGCAATATTGAAAAACAGCAGCTCGGACTTAGGTGACTTTGATATCGGCGTAACTGTTATGCTTTGAGCTCAGACCAAAACAACAAGACGTTTAGAATAAAACGAGACAACGTTATGATAAACATGCAGGAGTGAAACTTACTTACTTATCTTCTGTCCCTTACGGCGTAGCAGGGTATTGTATGTACTTCTGGATCCAAACTGTCACTTTTACTTTACTTTAGTTTGGATCCAGAAGTACATCCAACTGTCATACATATTGCTTAGAAAGAGCGCCTTAAAATTAAAATGCGGCTTGTAGGTCTAGGTGTGTTTGGTTTGAGGTTTTGAGGTTTAATTTTATGAATTTGCTATTCGTAATATTTAAGGCACCTACATAATTTTATCAATTTGCTATTTGTAGCATTAAGGCACCTACATAATAGTTATTCTAACTGTATTCTCCCTTGTTTCAGAAATATGTAGTGAGCACAGACAGGAGTGGGGACATCCACGTTCATGTTCAGGTGAGCATTAGCTTAATTGAATAGTACCTACTAACCTTATCTTTAGCCTAGCTGTCATAAAAAAATCGGCCTAAATTTGTGAACTATTAAATGACTGACATTTACCTACCTAGATAGTCGTTTTATGAACTGAGTTTTACGTAAATGTAGGTGTGTATTGTGTGAGTAGTATACTTAAAAGGGTCCCCGAAGAAACGTGTAAGTAGTATACCTAAAAAGGGCCCTGAAGAAAGCAGGTTGGTCTCGTCAAAATAAAAAAGTCTTACGGCGAAAATGCTGGGAAAATTTAAAATAATAACAGGTCCATGCAAAATAGACTTTTTTGTCTATGTAGGTATTTGGATGAGATTGTGTACGGAATAAAAAATATATTTTGTTTCGTTTCCCAGAATAGTCGCCATAGTAAAATATGTTCATTTTGCCGAGCCCATCAACATTTCTAAGATCATTTCTCGGGGTTCTTTTACACGCAGTTTAAGTGATTTTTTAAAATTATAATAAAATAAAGGCTAAAATCTTAAATAAAGTGAAACAATGCACGCATTTCTAACCCTTAAATACCTATGGTATCAATTATGAAAACACATAAAAATTAAAACAAATTTTGGACCGCATCAAACAGTCCGTCATTGT
Source organism: Conopomorpha cramerella (assembly GCA_012932125.1). Lineage (NCBI taxonomy): Eukaryota > Metazoa > Arthropoda > Insecta > Lepidoptera > Gracillariidae > Conopomorpha > Conopomorpha cramerella. The sequence continues at coordinate 9,440 of SJJU01007396.1, forward strand.
TTTTAACGGCTTTTGGATCCATACACTTAGTTAAAAAACAAACATATTCTTTAAAAATTAATACTAAATCTACACTAAAAGAAGAACATTGTAGTTATATTTTTAAATTTACAACGATAAATCAGGTCTTTAAGGGCTAAAACTAATTAGAATAAAGGCAATAGAGACGTGACTAAAACTAGTGAAAAAGGAAATAAAATAAAAGAGCAAACCGCTATTACGGAGACAGCGTCGGTTCGCCTTGAAATGAGATGGCCGGGTGAAATTGAGTTAAGCCCTTCATCCAATGACCGAGCAATCTCCTCAACAGCTTCCGACAGATTCCTAGCTTCCTTCAGACCACCGAACGAGTGTAATGCAAAAAGGTCTCAGTCTTCACGAATTGGATGGATAACGACCGATAATAATCCTGTAGGTTTTAGATTAGAACATTAGAATGGAGTTTTATATGGCGATCTACCTAAATTAAAAAAAGAAATAATCGTAATAAAAAAGAACGAAATTGTGTCAACCGTTGTCTATTTTAAGAATAAAATGTAACGTTCTCGTAATTACACTGTTTCTCGGTACCTACAGATAAGTACCTTTCGGTACCGATAAGCAAATACAATAATTCAGACAGTACCATGAATAGTTGTTATATGGAGTAGGTAGAGTTTTTTTTATCACTATGAACAAGCGTTTGACCACCATCCTGGCTGATGTTAAGCAGCGATGTGGTCTACGATGGAGCACACTTGTTCATTAAGTACCTATTCACCCCAGTGACTAGAAGATCTTCAGACTGTACTGCACAGAAAACACAGACTCCGGCAACAGTATAGCAAAATAGGCTGAAAGTCTTTGTGGTCTGATCTATACCTATAGTTCACTTACAAAAAACGAATTACTTAACTAAGATTGATCATCTCCTTAGACAAAGTCTTTGTTGAACTCAATGTACGTACGTGATGCGTTTTTCGTAATCGCGGCAGCAAAGGTAAGCATGGTTCGAAAAATTTACCTGCCTTTATTGTAAGGACCCTTTAGTGTACACGTACATAAATCGATCTGCAGGTTTGGATTACCGCAGTAAAGCAATCTATCAATTTTAACCCGACGTTCATGAAGATATTGTTATCTACACTTTTCTATGTGCTATTTTAAGTCAATAATCAATCATGAATAACTTCATTTGAATTTATTCAGTGATAAATAAATATTTTACAACACACACATTGCCTTCATCCCAAGCACTTGTGTTATGAAATTCAGACAACGAAAAGAAATATACTTACTTAAATACATTTTGTTTTCTTTTAAATACATCTTGCTAATATTATTAATGGGAAAGTGAGTTTGTTTGTTTGTTCCGCTGTCACGCCGTAACTACTGAACCGATTTCTTTGAAATTTTGCAGACGTATAGTTAGAAGTCCGGTTTAAATAATAGGGTACTTTTTATCTCGAAAAAAAATTGATATTCCCGAGGGAAAACAAAAATATTCCTTTGTACCGCAACATAACCGAAGTCCACGCGGGCGGAAAGCTAGTACTTATATAAATAAAATACCCAGACACATCTAACAAGTACTTAAAAGATCGTCACTGAAATACCTGTCAGCGGTGGGAATCGAACCCACGGGCCACGACCTTACGGAATAAAGGCAGTAATGCTGATCACTACACCAACGGGACGTCAAATTTATTGTAATACAAAAGTGTTGTTTGATTTAGAAAATATCCAACATGTAGGTATTAGCGGGGTTAATACGTATACGTAATGCTGTATTATTTACTGGTTTTATTGTTGTTTATACATCCTACAACGAACGCAGGGAGTTCTACCTAAACAGCAGGTACGTGATTTTCCAGCTTGAGGGCTGAAATCATACTGAACGGGGAATTATCTTTGACGTTTTCCTGACACATTTTGGGGCGGACAACAGTCATTACTGTCATACTTTCCAGACAAAGTTTGACAGTAATGACAGTTCACGGCCCGATTATCTGTCAGAAAAGCGTCAAAGGAAATTTGTATGTCGCTAGCTTTAGTAGTTTCAGCTACGTGATGTTGAATAAGTGTCAAAGTTGTGTCTATTTGTCTAGTACTAATATTTTTTTTTATTTTTTTTTGTCCAACTTACTACTATCATTACAGAGTTTACTCTAATGCGATAGTGAAGTTTAATAGTACATCATATAGGTACATCATCATCATCTGCCGCATAACGTCCACTGCTGGACGAGGGCCTCCCCCAATGAGATCCGTCATTTGGGGTGAAATGCCAGTAATCGCCACGCTTGTCAGGCGGGTTGGCGATCGCAGTGGTGTTGTGGTTTAACTCACAGAGAGGGCTGCTGCCCGTTCTCTGGAGAGCTCCCTCGGTCGCCTCTTACGACCCCCATGACGGGAAATGTTGGACTGGGGTGGTGACACATGTAGTCTATAGTATAGGTACATACAAAAAGAGAAAAAAAAAATCAGTCACAAATAGAACCAAACAAAAATAAGAAAAGTGTTTAAACATAAAAATAAAAAAACCTTACCAAATCTAAAAGTACGGGTTACGGGGTCTAAGTACGGGTGAACCACCGTACAGTAGCTAGATCAGCGTGCATACCATTATCATTATTCGATAGCACAACTAGCAATAATATAGGTTAATGCTAATTACAGTTTTCAATTAGATAACTTAAAGAAAAAAGAACCGACTTCAACCAGTAAAATTTTACATATATGTGGTTTTCTCATGGATGCCATTGTCGGAACTGAAATGTATATGGGACCAAACCAAACGGGAAGCACCAGCTTTCAATTAAAAAAAACATCCAAATGGGTTCACCCAGGCGAAAGTTCTGAGATAACAAACATAAAAAAATACAGACAAACTGAGAACCTCATCGTTTTTTGAAGTCGGTTAAAAACTAGTTTAGGTTAGAACATTTTAATTTGATAATTGTATATTAAGCTGGCTCGGACGGTTAAAAACGAAACCTAGTAAGTCTGTCACGCTGGGTTAAAGCTCAAAGTCGCACAGCGTGCTATGGAAAGGGCTATGCTCGGCGTTTCTCTGAAGGATCGAATCAGAAATAAAGTGATCCGACAGAGAACCAAAGTCATCGACATAGCTCATCGTTTTAGCAAGCTGAAGTGGCAGTGGGCCGGCCATATTAGCCGTAGAACCGATGACCGTTTGGCGAAAACGAGTTCTCGAGTGGAGACCGCGTCTCTGCCCTCAGGCAAGGTGGACTGATGATATACGCAAGATGCCTGGCAGAAGCTGGATGCGAGAAGCCGAAAACAGATCACAGTGGCGTGCAATTGTAGAGTCCTATGTCCAGCAGTGGACAAGTATGGGCTGATGATGATGATGATGGGTTAAATACGCTTGGTGAACCGTGGGTAATTGCAGTGTCTCTGTCTATCCCGATTTGGGATTAAAAGGCGTTTAGTATGTATTTCATTAAATACATACTGCAGACCTAGCAAGGGCGTCAAGAAAGACACGAAATAGTGCAAATACGCACTGTGATTGGCTGCTATGTCACACATCGTGCGACTCAGCTTGTTTCAACCAATCGCAGTGCCTGATATGTCTTGTCATGTCTTTCTTGGAGCGCTTTGCTAGGGTACGGTCTTGGCACGCATTCATCATCATCAGCCACTTAACGTCCACTGTTGGACGAAGGCCTCCCCCAATGAGATCCGTAATTCGGGGTGAAATGCCAGTAATCGCCACGCTTGGCAGGCGGGTTGGCGATCGCAGTGGTGTTGTGGTTTAACTCACAGAGAGCGCTGCTGCCCGTTCTCTGGAGAGCTCCCTCGGTCCCTCCCCCATGACGAAAAAAGCTGGACTGGGGTGGTGACACATGTATTCTATTCGCCGTCACCACACGGCACACATTATTCGAGCAAAATATATACAACACTTTGTGTATATTTTGCTCGAATAATGAATCGCGGTCAGAAATAACAGTGGAAATTTTTTAAATTCATAAACGCAGTGGACCAAGTGGTGATTACACGACATTTTACTGCACAAAGTCATTACTTATACTTGCTAATTTGAATGTGCCGTCTGTTTTTCTACAATTTCATTACGCTGCAGTTAATAACAATACCTATTATTAAAATGTTGTTCTTGTTTCGTCACATACGCTTAAAATAACGATGTAAACCATTGGTTAAAGTAAACTGCGGAAAACAAAACAAATGGGCACAAATTACACATCCTGGTTTAAACATCTCACGTTTTACAACTGACATTTCATTTTCTAAGAATATGGTACTAAAATAAATAAGAAACTTAAGAATATTTAACGTCTTACCGATAAAAATAGGTACAACTATTTTTGTACAACATCATAATCATTATCAGCCCATACTTGTCCACTGCTGGACATAGGCCTCTCCAATTGCACGCCACTGTGATCTGTTTTCGGATTCTCGCATCCAGATTCTG
>SJJU01007397.1:0-21603 GCA_012932125.1 Conopomorpha cramerella
CTCAATACGCAGATATAAGAAAACTCGGCTAGCGCGCTAACTGCTGACTAGGCGTAGTCGGGTTCAATGTACTTCGTACAATAATTTTACCTATACGTAAACAATTAGTATTCTTATAAATAATAGTTCTCCTAGTGAGCAAACATTAATTAGCATATCTCCCGTTAGAATGAGATAGTATCAGAGATAGGTGATGTCCCAAAAAATAGCTCATGTTTCATAGGTACTCAAGCCGGAAGTGTCTTGACTCCACTAATTGTTCCATTTTTAATTCTTAGGTAAGACAATCGAACCTCCATCGAAATCGAACATCGACGGCGCCCTTCTTCGGCTTCAAGACGTGGGGGCGTTAGACAAAGCATTCGCCCTGACCCCGCTGGGGCGACACCTCGCGGCGTTGCCCGTGGACGTGCGGATAGGCAAGCTCATGCTATTCGGGGCGATATTCTGCTGCGTGGACTCCGCGCTCACCATAGCGGCATGTCTCAGTCATAAGAGCCCCTTCGTCGCACCGTTTGGGAAGAAGGTGAGAACGGGCACGCTGTGGACAACAGGGTGTCTCGTAAAACAATGTCCTATCGGAGCCAATGCAATGAGCAACTAACGCGGTAGTGGTAACTAAATTACACCATGTACGGCAATAAATAAAAAGAAAAAACAAAACCCTGTTAGTAGATATCGTTGGTTGTTGCTTGGACTTTGATTCATGAGACTGGAGACCGGAGTCCCTGTTGAATATAATAAAACAAATCGTATACAATTTTATAAGTACTCTTAAAATAAATAATTATTTCAGTCTGAAGCGGATGCAAAGAGACGGGAATTTGCATTGTCCAACAGTGACCAGCTTACAACCCTAAGGGCCTATAGAGTGAGTATCTTTTTTGCTAAAGAATATTTATTGGTTTTCTGGAAAGAGTATTATAACATTAAGAATAATAACTAATTACACATAACGAAAATATATAATGTACATCGCCCATTCCACTTTTGGAACGACAACGAGTTAATTTCCGAGCACTGATAAGTTTAATAAGAAACCATTATACCATTTTTCACGGCTGAAGGCCCTGGCAGTTTCATAATATATTTCCGCAATAACGCATTCTTTTCAATAGATCTTAAACAACACAATCAATACGAAATTATTGCGGAAATATGATACGTAAATGATATGTGCAAAACTGACCAAATCTGAGAAAAAAATCAAAGTGCTGAAAAATGGTGTGACAACGAGTGGCAAATTTCAGATTGACAGTGTGTTTCAGAGATTTAGTTTTATAAAGTCAATTATCTCTTTCTTATTTAGTAGCGGAATCTGTACAGACTTTAAAGAGATATTAATAGTTTAAACCGGTTGTTACGGCGCGAAATTAACCAAAGACAAGCATTCAGCTTATCATTATAGCTTATATTTTATTACATGTGTCGTGGTCGCGAGTCAGCTCGCTATTATATGATTTGATGATTATGATTAAAAATCGTTAAGTGTATATTTATATCCATGTCAGAAATGGCAAGAGGCGATGAAACGCAGCACGCACGGCGCCCTCGTGTTTGCGAACGAAAACTTCCTGTCGCACAAAACACTGATAATGTTGGCCGACATTAAGCATCAGCTGCTTGGCTTGCTGGCGGACATTGGCTTCGTACCTGACATGCCAGACCTAAGGAAGAAGATGAGGAAGGATTCCGTAGCCAATTTGACGGGGGCCGAGGTATGTGAAAGTAAGGCGTTATGAGTGCAATCAAGTACAAAAATATGACACTTTATTAAATGTTTTGTGTGTGTGTTTACCACTTTAGCCTTCGAATATTGGATGAAAAATAATAAAAATATTTACAGCTTTTGTGTTGTATAGTAATTAATTTGTTTGTTTTCAGTTAAATGCGAACGGAGAAAATGATAAGCTGCTCGCTGCGATATTGTGTGCAGCGTTGTACCCTAATGTCGTGAAGGTATTTACTATTACTATATGTACTATAAAATGTCGTCAAAATGGCGTACTAGACTAAAGTATAATATGTAGTGTTCTAAAATAAAATACATTTGATACAGATGTAAATATAACTTCAATAATATCTCTAAGCATAGAACATTGATGATACGTGAATCCTAAACCGCACATTATTGTTATCTATACTAATATTATAAATGCGAAAGTACTGTATTATCTCTGTCTGTCTCACTGTCACGCCAATACTATTTATCCTATTCCAATGAAATTAGGTATACAGTTAGTTTAGATCCTGAGAAAGGTATAAAAGTTTATATTCGTTTGTATACGTATATTCGTTTCCAGGTCCTTACACCAGAGAAGTCATTCCACATGCAAGCAGGCGGTGCTATACCGCGTCAGCCGGCACCAGACGAGCTGAAGTTCAAAACAAAGACCGATGGCTACGTGGCCCTTCATCCGTCGTCGGTGAATGCTAGCCAAGGACATTTCACCAGCCCCTATTTGGTGTACCAGGAGAAAGTGAAAACCTCCAGGGTCTTCATCAGGGAGTGTTCCATGGTGCCCCAACTGCCGCTTGTTCTCTTTTCAGGTAGGTGATGTATGATCATCAATACTGTCTGTCCCTGTGTAGTGCTTAGATCTTTAAAGAGTATGAAACAAATTTTACGCAACGATGTCTATTAAAATACCACTTATTATTACTGATTCTGGAGGAAGGTTTATTGGCAAAACAACGTTTGCCAGCGATATTAGATAAATATTGCACAGTTAGAACAAAAAGGATCCAATACGAAACATCCAGATTTTGTAATTTAAGTTTTGTATCTTTTATGTTAAGGTTCAATTTCATAAAATTATTTTGTTTTGTGTCACTTTTGTTCTAACTGAACGATATGTACATACATAGACAAATATTCACTGTTGTTTTGTATGTAAAATATATACTATATTTTTATTTTTACGATATTTCTGTAACCTGTTTCCGCGACTGTTTTAGTAAGTTTTATTTTATTGATATCATGAGACAAATCGTTTTAGAAGCCCCCCTCTTACACGACACTGCGTGTCTTTAAATAATATTAACGTTGATCCTATTTGCAAATATGTTCGATTTGAAGGCATTTTGATTTTGAGTCTGTCAGTACTCCCCAAAAATATCTTAGTACTTACTAAAATAGTTACACTGAGTGAAAAACCTATTGCAAATGCCTATTGCAAATGTCTACATCAACATCTTTCCAGGATGCAATTTGGCCGTGGAGCTACACAACGGCATCTTCATAGTTTCGTTAGAAGATGGGTGGATTATGTTTCAAGTTGAAAAACACGAGGTACGTATATTTTAGATAAAATTGGAAAATATGTACGTATATGTATGTATACATGGTGTTTGGTGGTGCTCCTTGCTTTGTATACTTACTATATGCTCAGCCACTTTGCCATTTTTTGCACCTAGACATTATTTTAGGTGACTACTAAATAAGTATGATATTTCATTTAAAACACCTGTAAGAATAATTTTAGGAAATAGCATTATCTGTATATTTAGAAAATCAGGTACAACGCCATCTAGCGGCTGTGAAAGCGCACTTCACTGCGTACGAATTACAAACTGGGTCGCAAATGGCGTTTCGCCGTGTGAGTCGCGTATTAGTTCCGCAGTAAATTTGTAGATGTCGCTACTTTACTACATAATAATTTAATATTTAATTTAATTTATTGGTATTTGTATCTTGTGTGTGTGTTTTTTTATACTTTGGTATAATGCACTTAGTAATATTATAATAAGTCAGTCATATTTTGTTTTCAAGTTTGATATTTTGTTTTCATCCATGATGTGTGAAAGGCACGGATCTAGTCGGAACTAGTGAAGTGACCCTAGCTAATAAAATATAAAAATAGCCGACTTCATACAGTATTTGACTGATTTTTGGCTTCCTCATCAAGGGAACTGAACCAAATTTAAATGGTAACAAACGGGAAGCACCAGATTTCAAACAAAAAAAGAATCATTCAAATCTGTTTACGCAGTCAAAAGTTTTGAGGTAACAAAAAAATAATGCCGTTGAATTGAGAAAATCCTTTTTTTAGGTCTGTTAAAAATATGACTTAATTACACTTAACTACAGTCAATTTAATGTATCACGTACACAGTGCAACGAGTGAATTGTAGGTTTCATGCAATGTTACAAAGTTAGTTTTAGTAATCCTATCCACCATTCTAAGACACATCATATACCAGTGGTGAACAATCTGTACCCACAATAATATAATCTAACCAATTTTGTTTTATTGTAGGTGGCAGAAATGTTGCACGCCATCAGGGTAGAACTCGTGAGCCTTTTGGAAGAGAAGATCAACGACCCGAGCCTCAACTTGCTGCACTACGAGAAAGGCAATCGAATCATCAGTACCATCGTGCGTATCATCAGCAAAGATTAGACGTTTTTACTCACGTCTACAAACTCTAATTGGGTGGAGAGAAGATTACGAGACTTGATAATGTCATTTTTAGTCTGACCGTTTGGTGTAATATGGACAATTAGTAACAGGGTAGGTACTATTACGCTTAGCATACGCGTGTACGCTTCGAGACAGCGCCATCTCTTTCATATTGCGTGTGTCAGAGCAGTAATACCTATAGAGTAGCTCGGGCCAACTAGAAAATTTCACGCGCTGGCCGTGAAAGGTCACGCTTCTATCTCTGCGTCGCGGACGCTATTGGCGGGTGTTATCTTGAACAACTCTACTGCTTGTAAAGTGACACCGAGCAATGGCCTTAGAAACGTTGTTGGGTTCATCAAAATCAACAACTTTTTCTTCGGCGACAATGCGGGGAAACGGAAGAAAACCCATTCCCGTACCAAACGTCATTTCCCTAGGCAAATAATTGTCTACTGTGTATGGACAAAAACAACATTTACGTTTCTTAGCATTGTCGCCGTAGAAAAAGTTGTTCATGTTGACGAATCCAACGATTCTAAGACCATTGCTCGGTTTCATTATACACGTATTTTTTTTCTTATTGACGAACAACGTTTCATAGAGCATTGCTCGGGGTCATTTTGCACGCATTAAAGGTGCAGTTACTCTGGCACACGCTTTAGACAAAGACAGCGCTTCTAGACAAGCTTACTCTTAATATGCTAAGCGTACAGTGATAAGTGGTCAGTCCATATCGCCCATTTGTATCGATATTCGGTTATTCGACTTTTACGCCAAAGTAGAAATACCAGAGGCCTAAGTCTACTACACTCTCGTAGTTGTATCGCTGTGATATCGTAGCAGCAAACGATGTGCATTGCTGATTTCGTAACTTTCATTTCGTCCGTAGTAAAACAGCTATGCTCATCGTTTGGCGTTACGGTGCCAGAGTGTAGTAGATGATCCCCAGATGTATTTTTCCTTCTCCCATACCATCACGAGGCAATAGTCTACATTTGAATAATAGCTGTATAGATGTGCTATCTTTTTCCTGTACGGGTACAACCCCACTGTTAATTCCTCACAATACCTAGTACAAATTTATATTGATTCTTCATATTACATAAACTATTTGGTGCGTATTTTTATTATGAACTAGTGGACGCCCCGCGATTTCATTCGCGTAGTTTCAATATGTCATACAAACTATAACACCCTCTATATAACGCCACGTCGTGTTAGTTACACTATTATAACTATAACTCAAGAACGGCTGAATGGATTTGGTTGAAAATTGGTGGGGAAGTAGCTTAGAACCAGGAGACGGACATAGGATACTTTTTTCCCTATCCTGTGGGACATGGCGTTATATAGAGGGTCATATAGTCTGTATGATATATTGAAACTACGCGAATGAAATCGCGGGGCGTCCACTAGTATGTTATACTTACGTAATCATCATCGTCAGCCACATGCCGTCCATTGTTGGATGAGGGCCTTTTATAGAATAGTTAAGTTGAATTATATTTACAAAATTGCGTTTTCCTACGAATAAAAAGAAGTGCCTATAAAAGAAGCTCTTCACAAAAGAACATTCGATTTAAAATCTCGAATAAAATTAAGAATTGTTTGTGAAATTCGGTACAGATTCAATATAACTTGGTACTAGAAATACATCCTTTTGATGTTAGTGTAAAATATATAATAATAAATTCATGCCTATGAAAATATGTTTCGGTTGTAAGCTCTCTGTTTGTTATTAAAATAAAGATAATACTAATAACAAAAGTTATACGTTGTGTAAATACACACACTCTTTTGTCTTTTGCCGGTCAAAAGATGGAAAATAACAAAAAAAAAATACCGCTATATTCATAAAATGGTAGAATTATTTGACGTAATAGTATATCAACTTAGACCAGTCTGTCCGTATTTCGCTAAAATACCAGTTTATGAGATCTTCACTAACCATGCACTAGCTTGTTGCTTGTTTTTAACCTTTAAATAACATTACATACACTTTACGCCTTTTAATCCCAAAGCGGGGTAGGCACAGGCATTTGCTAAAGCAAATTCCCACGGTTCACCAAGCGTATTTAACCCAACGTGACAGGGGATGAGCCCATCGCCGTTATAGGGTTCACACACCTTGTAGTGTGCGGCTTTCATTACGATGTTGTTCTTCACCGTACGAGCGTTGCGTTGCGTACATAGGCTCTGAAAAAGAGTCCCATTGGTACACGTCCAGTAGCCGGACTCGAACCCGCGACCTCCCGTTCACAAGTTAAGTATCCGACCAACTGAACTACAGACACATTAACCTCTATGTTGAGAAGTTTTGAACACATTGTATTACTATTGTTATTAGGGTGGATTAGAATCGCTTTTTCCATAATGAGAATGTAATAATTGTACATTTGTAATATAACGTTGTCGCTGTCCATGCTGTATAAATTATACTTGTGTAAATGTTATATTTTTAGTCATATCTCGTATTATTTTATGGAGCATGCCTATTGAAGTGTGTTTTTTCGCACGTACAAACTTTGTTGTGAATTTATGATGTGATATTGAATTGGGAGTAGTGTACATGTTTTCAATACAATATATAATCCATATCGCACGATATGGAGTACTTATTCATCAAGTTGTGCATAGCACAGAAATCTATTCACAGATTCTATTGGGGACACGGCCTCGTATTGAATAATTGTACTATTTATATAAAAATCTGTTACTTCCTAACATATACCATATTATTATAAATGTATTTATATTACCTGCTAATGTTTTGATAAGTCAATTTCTCTCAATTAATAGATTATTTTTTTACTGCCTAAATTGTATTAGTTGTATCTAAAAATAATAAAAGTTGTATTTTTGTATATTTAGAAATAAAGGGCAATTATTTACAGCGGCTAGCAAGATAATATTAAAAGAAAGAGAGTTATCTAATATTTCTTTGTTTTAAAATAATCAGCTGTGACGTAGGGGTCATATTTAGTGACTGAAGATGTAATGCGTGACCCAAATACATACATATACGGTGCTTTTATTTTTTTAATGCATTACAGTGATCAGTTCTTGGATTTTATCAGTAGTTCTTTGAACTTGGTGTTAACGGAACGCTCTCAACTAACTTGAAACTATAATAATATAGAGCCTAGAACTATTATACATTTATTCGTTAACGTTCGGTAATTCCGTGATTAGATTAGCTATTCAGCTATAGTGTGCTGCCCACAACCGGGGAAAACCTTTGTAACAGATATTTCTAAGTCCATTTTAACTTACTATCACAAATTTTTCATGTTCATACATATTTATTTAGATAACAGCAAACAAAGTATACTCTTACAGGTAATGTATTCTGCCATCGCGATAACATCGTACGGTCTTGGTATGTACGTACCTACTTGGTAGAAGTTTCGTGGACATTTGAAATTTCGGTCGAAAACGATGATCAAAGTGAGAGCAACAAGTTGTTAGCTTATACACTGAAAATACGATTTAGCTTTTTAGGAAAAAACTAAAAGTTAAGTTTTTGTAAATGTTAACTAAGTGGGACTTTAATTATTCAATTACTCCTATGGAGCCTCCGATTTTAATATTTGACCCTGTTGTGGGCCGAAAACTGTATAGCTAGTTTGCAATGTATAAAAAAAAAAACTCTGTATGGAATAGCACAGCATTCTTCATTCTTGTATTGAAGAAAGACATTGTAACCTGCATGCAAAATATATAAAAATAAAAATAATGGCTGTTAAAAAGTGACCTAATTTTAACGTTATGGATTTTAATATAACATGAATAGGTGTAGTGTTATAAACTATGTTGGCCTAAAACTATTATTACGTTGGCTTATAAATTATACTCAGTGCAATTTTAATAGTAAGGCACCTTAGGTCGGAACGCAGTATTTCTTTTTGCCTTTTAAGAGAATATTGGCTTTGCTGTGATGCATTTTGGTGAAATAAACGGGTAAAGTAGAGGGTCATACAAATAATATGTCATAGTGCATTAAACAGGCACTTTTCATAATTTATTGGAAAACGATTTACACATACTTTTTTTGTTGGTGCTCAGCCGGTAATCAGGCTACATTATTATATTACTACATACTTCAACTTTATAATCTAAAATATGTATGTACATACTACTATATACAAACTGATGTCGAATTTAATGCTATCTCTTCCATGAACCTAATATCTCGTACCTATTAAAAGAGTGTTTGTAAATGAAAATATTTTATCGAGATTAACTGTGAGATTCATAGTATTGTTTATTTATTAGAAAATGTCTACAATAAATGTGTTTGACTCCTACCACTGTGTTTCAATGTTACAAAAAATACTTTTTCTCATTTGTTATTTACTGAAACGTCAATGTTTCTTACATTTTCCATAAGGCGCTTATATTCGCCCGACCCTCAGTATCAACACATGAATCCACCGGCAGAATAAATACGGCGGAACTAAATTCACATAATATTTATATCCTGTCGATCCGGAACAAATTGACCCCGACGCGCTGAAAGATGGCGTCCATACGTCATATCCGGGCGGCTCACTGTCCGAAATTTTTCACCCCCGCATCGTGAATACAGTGCGGTGTTGCCCCCAACAAGAAATTCCCGCGGCAATATTTCATGGTGATGTAAAAAAATTGAATGTACACGGCCATTCTCGGGGCGTTCCGATAGTGGGTCGGCGTCGTAAAACACACGTGCTTGGCCGCTACAGATGTAGTTACCGAGGGTACCCGGCGCGAAGGTCCGAGGACGACCGACCCCCCCGGCTCTAGCGTGGATAAGACTTTGGAAGAAATAAAACACTTTATACGCACGCATTAGCACATTTACTAAAATAGGGAAGAATGCCATCTAGCGGCGAGTAGTGCAATCACGTTTAATTACTTATTGGATAACGACCGAAATCTCATTGGTTAAATCTTATAGGAAAAATTTAAAAGATTTTGAATCTTGCATGAAAGTTACTATTAAAGTCAATTTCACAGAACAGCACACAAACATGCATTTTTTTTTGTATAATAATTATATTTTTATAGTAGCTATTAAAAATCTTTTATTTTTTCTTCGTTCTCTTCCACTTGTTTGTGGCCGGATTGAGGAGTGGGCATTGCGAGGCGGCGCACGTACCGGGCCGCCGTAATTGCCGTCACACTGCGTCGCGGACCTAACCGCTGCCCCGTACATGCCACCCTAAACCCGACTTGTACAACTACCACATAAATTGTAGGTACCTTTTCAATTGTATCCTGAAACTTACACCAGAAGAAAATACACGAAACCTAGGGCCAATTCGCGAGGCGAAATAATGCGTTAAGTTTCACAGTTTAAGATTATTTCACATAGCACGTCTGACCTTTGAATATCTTGTGTTAGTAGGTACGTAATTTGAGCCAGTAGGTTTGTGTGTTGGTTAGTACTTGATGAACAAAAATATTAATATCTTTGGAACTATCTAGTAAAATTATTAAGACAACTTTTTGGATAACAAGCAGCGCGAGTCGAGCCAATTCTATATAGATGAATCGCTAAGGATGACAGATGTAAGTGTTATCGGTAATTTTGTTTATACGATTGCATATATGAACTATTTTAACATAGACATTTCAGCTTCACAATAAAATTGCTTAGAATATCTATAAAATAACCACAGAACTATCGAGTTCAAGAATAAAAACGACCTGAATCCCACATAACAAACAGCCACACGTGACAAGGCCAGCTTACACACGTTTAGCATTAGCATTGGCATAAAAACTAGGGCCCATTCCTTAGGGCGTTATCATCGGGCCTCCAGTGAACTTCCATTAGGCTGCGGAATAAATCAATGTGGGATGTGGTGATAAAGCGGGTTGGTCATCCCCCCCGCTCTTCCAAACCCAAGGACGGACCTTTCCGCTAAATAAATCCCTTATCTGCATACAGCAAACCTTTCTAGGGTCCAGCTTAATAAATTCACGTTGGGGCTTTCGAACTTTGCTCTGTATTTATACGGAGCTGTTGGTACGACACAGCCCTTTTATTTTTAAACAACAAACTACCTAGCTGGTTGATATTAGAGATATTGTCCATAGCTATTGTTTGTAGGTACATGGAAACGTCTATAGCAGTTATTATCATCATCATCATCATTAGCCCATACTTGTCCACTGCTGGACATATGGCAGTAATAGTGTAACTCTATTAAATAGTTTTTTTCTGATTTAGCCCATAGATGTAAGTATATCTCTCGCCTGCTGGTAGAGGTTACATAGCTATGTAGTATAATTTACATCAGCGAAAATGAATTCGGAGAGATTAGAATAATAATAAAGTAATATGTAATAGGTACCTTACAATAAAATATTAGTTAGACAGCTTACATAATTAAAAGAGGTCGCAGTTGTATCAGCTCCTAAAACATTATTAAGGTCTGCTCATTTGAAAGCGTCGGGGCGGCGGCGGTGGGTCCGCTCCAAATCAATAGTAATTCTGTAGGCCGATGAAAAATGTATATCCCGACCGATTCTACGCCTCTCTTCTGGTCATGAGCCATTCTAGTCCGGATTATTCAAAACTTTTACCTACCTATTATTATGTGGTAGGGAAATTTATCACTAATACCTAAGCAGAATAATAATTATCGATGTGACTTTATTTAGGTATGTACTTGAACACATTGTTTACACGTAAGAATTACTGCACAAACATTTGTTTATAATTTGCTAAAAAGTTTGTAACAAAATAACCTGAGTAAGTGGGTATAATTAGTTATGTACTTTCATTTATTAGATAAGTACAAAACTGTGAAAGAAAGTGCTACATAATACTAAGTTGCGTTAAAAATAAAAATGTAAAGCAGGCGAAAGGAAAACAAGATTTCACCCCAACCAATCGACTCTGAGCTTCATATTTCTCCCTTTACCTGCACATACTACTGTTTCTTTCGCACGCAATGCTCGTCCTCAAGCTGTCTCTTTCTAATGATTGACCGGTTGACCATTGGCTATCCCTATTCTGTGGGATACGTTTCATTTGCCGAACGAATGTGTGCTGGGAAGCTTAAACGATTTGCATTTTTTAATAACTGTACAAATAAAAGGAATTAATTTAAATTATAAGACTTTATTTTCTGACTAAAAACATATAGGTTTCCACTCACTATATTTTTATGACAAAGGAGTTACATCTAAGTAAGTTGTTGTTTGTGGGCATTGTTTTAATTTCGCACTAAAGATTGTTATTATCATATGCCTACTTTATAATGCAAAACAACGTTTGCTGGGTCATCTACAAGGTCTTTGCATCACGGTGTTACCTGAATAGCACTTTCTTCGCCGATAGTCTCCAGTTAGGCACGTCCAATACTAGACAAAACATACCAACTATCTAATGAAATACAATATCTGGGTAAAGACCACAAACTTTTGGCTAAGTACATTGTTTGGGGTGCTGGTACCTAGTTCACTTATGTAGGTACGTCGTAGATACTAAAGTGCTTCAATACGTCTTGTCGCCCGTTAGTTGGCAGTCTACATTTAAGAAGACTTTGTACCTACTGTTCTTGGTATGTAGATATGTAATATGGATGTAGATTAATTCAACAACAAAATCTTATAATGGTTCATAGCTGATCGAGGACAGATGGATAATGTACACAAATGGAGTCTGTTTTTTATTAATTTTGAAATTGAGAGATTTATTTAATTAAATTGAAAATGGTTACACTGAATACTTGCGATTTTTGGTGCTGCCAAAAATAAGCAAAGTCCACGTCCATCCAGTACATTATGACTCCTATAACTAGCGACGACGTATTGTAGATCGCGCAGGTACCTAATAAATATATTAATGTATTTATTTATATGTATTGCCATATATCTTAGTAGGTGGTTGGACAATACCAGGCGAAATCTTACTAATATTATAAATGGGAAAGTGAGATTGTTTGTTTGTTCCGCTTTCACGCCGTAACTACTGAACCGATTGCTTTGAAATTTTGCAGACGTATAATTAGAAGTCCGGTTTAAATAATAGGGTACTTTTATCCCGGAAAAAATGACATTCCCGAGGCAAAACAAAAATATTCCTTTATAACGCAATATAAGGGAAGTCCACGCGGGCTAAGTTGCGGGCGAAAAGCTAGTGCTGAAATACACAAAAAAACAGTAACCTTTTTACATTCCACAAGGGACTACATCCAAGACTAGATACCAATTCGTGTAGGTAGGTACAGTTGATTCATTCTATCATTAGGTGTAACACCGGATACCTTTCTCATGTGCCTTAATTCAGTAGGATGTTTGTCGGTGAGCAGCCCGGGCCGACCGGGGCTTACTTATTTAGTTTGGGACGAGCGGGCACCAAACCGGGATCAAGCTTGCTAAATGTGCGGACGAAAAGGTCTACTGGTCTACCCCGAACAAAACATACGCGGAGTGGTTATTGGTACTTAAAAGTTTTGAGACCTGTTTAATAGAACTTACTAAGTACATATTTGCTTTACTTTCATCACCTGCGAATAGGATTGAATTTGATTGCAGCCAGATCGCTTGTATAATTTTGTTATAGGTACGTGTCAGTTCAGTACCTAGGTAAAATACCTAAATTATGTCACATAAACAATAAAATAAGGTAACTATCTGCACTACTTTAACTTACGGAATTTACTTTAGGTACGGAAAGCGACAATTCAAGTAAAAATCGAGTACCTAAATAAATTTCAATACAATTTTATTAATTATAATACCTAGTTCGATCTCTTATTTTATTCGTCACAGTCCATATGTAGTAAAACCGGGAAAGGCTATTGTCGGCCTGTACCGGTTAGCTAATTGCGAAAAAAAAATATCCGTTCAGCGCTTTTATATGAAGACGAAATTGTGTAACACGCGTCGAGGAAATATCACAAGAAAGAAAAAATACAAAACAATGATTATGTTACATTACGTAACTTCTGTTTTAAGGGTGCTTTGCTAATACTACTAGACGTAATAGACTCCACAGGTTTTTCTGTGCACCCTATTTCCTATGGACCGTCGACGTCGCAGCGAAGGCGAGGGCGGGTGTTTGGTCACTGTCTGAAATGTATAAATGAAGCATTTAGCCGTAACATGCTTAGATCTAGGGTTGACAACTACCTCCTCAAATAAAATCTCGCCCGTAACTTAATAATATTAGAACCTATCGACGTATCAAATAAAGTAATTTACGCTGAATAGATACTTATACCGATCCCTAAATGACAGCATCGAGTGAAACATATACATATTGGTAAGGATTTATCTAACTATTTTATTGGTAAGCGTTAACATAACATATGTATCAAATACACTCTATTTTTGTTCAATAGAAGACCCATCAACTAGAATTCAATACCTTACGAAGCTAATGCAATTCCAGTGACCCAACCATTACGGCTACAGCCGCCCGAATATGGAAATGAGATCAAAAGTTCACGCGAATAGAGAAGACAAGTGTGCTCCATTGAAGATCTCAAAAGGGGAATGGACAGTGGTACCTGACCAGTTCCCGTCAATGGACACGTGTTTGTTATCGGCCCAATGAAGGGGTCCCCAAAGATCGAAACTGTATCAAGGGATGCTGCGGCACAGGTCAGAGGTGGTGACCTTTATTTACCTAACTAAAGGTTTAATCCACATTAAAAAAGGGGTCATAATGGGTTCATTCAGAAGCCAGTTGCAGTATAGTAGGTCGCTATGGCTATTTTGGAGTAAATACTAAAATTTAAAAGTATGATAAGATAACAAAAAAATTGTATGTTTCTTATTAAAAAATTAAGCTACTAACTGATTTGTATTTTAAAAGTCATAATTAATTTAAATGTTGTACGTCACGTTCTATTTGCAGCAGCCCTAACTGTACAGGGGGATGTAAGATAGCACATGACCACCTCTCCACTGTCTTGATGTAAGACATTTGTAACGGCCAGATGTAAACTGAGATAGGGTCGCGTCTCAACACCCTGTAGTTATTTCCTGCGAAGATGGCGGCGATTTGTTTCGACCCGTCATATTTCACAGCTTTATCCTGGAAGTTGGCTCATTTGTATTTGTTACTATTGTTTTAATGTTGGCGAGCCTGAAATTAGGTTGGTACAGCGGAGGGTCGGGGGCGTGTGACTTGCTCGCAGGTATTCGCAGCATCTACATAGGTTGCCATACCTACTTTTATGTTCCTTTTATTGTGTTATTAGTTATGTTCATTTCTTTCCCGGGTTGAAATTCCATAACTTCATGTAGTCATATTATTTTTTTACTTACCTTCCTACATTACTTTATAATTTATTTTGTATTTTTCTTCATTGAGCTCCGAGATAACATTTAAAAAGAAACCTGTAAAACGTAAAATTCCAGACCAAGAAATGACTTTGATAACACATGAATAATTGATCTCGCGTGGACATAAACCAGAAGTCAGGGATCCCTTTTTTCATTTGAAATATTTATCGAAATGTACATAATTTAGGCGCCGGGGTCACCAACGGCATAATGTTTTATGGGAGAGGTTGAAAGCTAGTGGTTTCCTGTTCAGACTACTTGACGGCTTTTCTTACTCACAGAAACGTTTATTCCAACTATGCCTGTTATAAATCTAAAAGATTATCA
This sequence comes from Conopomorpha cramerella, assembly GCA_012932125.1. Lineage (NCBI taxonomy): Eukaryota > Metazoa > Arthropoda > Insecta > Lepidoptera > Gracillariidae > Conopomorpha > Conopomorpha cramerella. Next base: position 15,024 of record SJJU01007397.1, read on the forward strand.
TCTTTAACCAAACTGCGATAAAATCTCCAACATCAGCTAAATAGGCATTGTTAAAATATTCGTAAAGCAACGTTAAAGTACTTTTTATTAAGGTTGCTTAGATAATAATAATAAAAAGAAGCATTATCAGTACATACATGTCATGTCCAAATCTCGTGGAGAAAGGGGTCCGGTGGGTGGCAGCGGGCGTAGCATTGGGGTTGCCGGTCATTGCAAAACCAACATCATATAAATGTACCTCCCTACATAACATAGTTGTGTCTTTAAAAACTAAGTATAAGAAACAAGTTAAAATACTTTCATGCACAGTAGGTATACCTATAATGAATACACAATCTTACTCTTTAAAACAATGGTAAAATGTTTGTGGCACATTATTTTAATCTCACAGTTAAGTAGGTGGAGTAAATATGTGAAAAAATCACACATAGTTAAAAGATGAATTTTCCTTCTGAAATATTCACAAATATTATTTTTATTTGTTAGTACCCGGCGTTCCTTACCATGCTGAGCGGTGGGTGGTGATTCTAGAAATATCATAATAGGGCGTTGCGAATCGCGATTCCATGATTTCAGGTGAGCTCCTCTCGTGCTTATTTTTTATTTCGTTATTTTATTCTACGCGCCTCCCCCACTAAAGTAAGGATACAAAATTGCTGAGTCGCCACTCGCTCTATCTACTGCTGCCTGCCGGAATCGCACGCGGAACCAATTGGATAATAGGTACCTACGTACTTTCATATTTGTATGAATATTGTGCAAGAGACATAGTGTCTTAAGCGAGGGGATTGTGTCATATCAATCCGTGGAAATGCCACGTGAGTAACTTTTAAACCTGTGAGACGGTTCCTTGAGCACAAAAGGAACAGGACTCCTTTTACCATTTCAGTTTTTACAACGAACACCGAAAAGTGGAGAAGACGTTTCCAATATCACGTAAAAGCTAGGTGAGGATTTTGAATAATATATTATTTTCATATGTAAAATGGCCGATTACTGTGCCATCTCGAGATTTCTGCGGCGGCGGAATAAGTCCTTTTATGTTTCCAGTGTATACTTTGTTCTTTCGCCCCGTGGGTTATGTGTGATGTGTGCTCCTGGCGTAATCCGCTCGTATTTATGAAAAGTACGTAGAGTTCACCAGGCACCCTCGCCGCGGACCCCACTAACATAGAAAAAAAAAACCGCACAACGAATGAAGGTGGCGTAAAAGAGGTATATTATTTTATTATCTGAAGGCAGTCAGGGCCGAAGCGGGCAATATCACCGTATATAGATTCGATTTTCTACGTGAATTCGTTTGACGGCCTTCATAATACCACATATAAAATGGGGACTTACGGACCCCGAAACCAATTTCAGGTTATGACCCGACGACTCTCTGATAATATTCTCGGGTTATTAGGTACGGATAGAAGTTTTTACTATGGCTATTTTTTCCGTTGACACAGTATTATTAGATGGGAGTTTACGAGGCGAGTGTCTTCGGCGGCGAAGGTGAGCGGGGCTTTACGGGCTCATCTGTCGCCGATGTGTTTTCGATTTAGTGTTATTGTTTCAGCGAGATGTACGCCGCCCGCCCGACTGGCGTGCGCCTCACTTACTATTCTAGGTATGTGCCAATATATATACTACCTGCTGGGGAAAGCTACGAGATGACCAACTGAACTCAGTGAAAAGAGTTCTTATCACTGAAATCATATCTGTGTACCTATGTGTTGTGTATAAAATATTATGTATGATCCGGATTTTTTGTTCACTAGTGTAATTAATTATTTACCTACACTCAAGAACAGTACATGTGAGTATCTATTTTAGTATCAGTGCGCTACGAAACAGTAGTCACCGGTCATTTACTTGCGTCACCATATCGTAACAGTCACGTTACGCTATCGAGCAGTCGACACATCGGCTCGTAAAGCCGAGTAGGTACTTGGGGCGGTATACGCCGAACGTGATCTGCTGTCGAACGATCGCAAAGTCGTTTTGACGCCATTTTGTTATATCTGTTTATTTCATCATGTGGAAAACCATGTAGCACGTACATGTAAAGCTGGCGGCGACACTGTTTATAGGCGGCTAACTCGATACTGGGTCGAAACTCGTCGAGAAAATGTCCGATTGGTTTCAAATGAGCACACATACCTGTGTCGCATACAAATGCATGCAGACATTGAATACTTGAAGGTAAAATCGACGTAGGAATGGAAGGTTGAGAAAACAAATACACATGTCTTTTATTTTGTGCCGACATGCAATATTCTTCAGAAAATTAAGTAATGTGGAAAAGTAGGAGAATTGACCAAATGGACCCAACTTCGTAGTATATTGGAATCGTTAAATAAATAACGGTTCGATATAGAGATCTAATACGTCGCCGTAGCACGCTAACGTTTAATCAGATGTCTGGCAGCTTCCCGTTCCTGTGAAACGTCTAACTTATAAGAACTTGTGCATTTGTGGACAGTACTGTGCCCGAACTAGTACGCTTCCAAAGTGCCGAGTCCGAGATATCTTCGCCTTTATCGCCTTCACGCTGTTGGCGGTAATATTACATTATGCTTCTGCCCGAAACTTCTTGAGCATTTTCATGTCGATAAACAAAATAAGTACTCATTTTACATCCCTTTCCACATTTTAAACATGGCGTAGACACCTAAATTATATTACTATTATGCACCCGCGAAAAAACATATCTTACAATTCAGCATTGGCACTGAGCCGCCCGCCCAAATCAAAAGTAACCCCTGCACAATAAGACATCTACGAAATAAGTCTCGCATCAAACGGAAAAAACTACTTTATTAAAGCCCACTCTGTATTCATAACGCGTCACTGACACTATCATATAAAAAATATCGTCCCCGAAAAATGCATTGGAAAAGGTATGACTGTATCAGATGCTATATGTTTATACGTAAGCTAAATAAGTATTGTGTTGGCCGTGTGATGCTGCGCGAAGGACGAGATTTGCTTGATCTTCCGTCATAGCGATGGACGACTGAGGGGCGGACGGCAACAGATCTCTTGCAGTACTTGAATATATATTATCAAAGTTCGCATACGTAGAAGGCAACGTAAGTACAACGTTTTCTATTTAATACTCAGAGTAAGTTGGCACAGAATGCTTTTATGACGTAATGTTCCCTTGTATACATTCATATAAAAGCGATTAGAAGAAAGAGTACCTAAGTCGTGGTCTAAGGCCTTTAATCATAGCAGTATCCGATTATAAAAAGTACCTATGTATTTTTTAATTTAATAATATTATGATACGCTAGTTTCCGAAAATCAAGCAGGGTTCTACCCACGGAAGCTTGGAAATAAATCGTAAAATATTTTTCCCCAAGATCATTGATGCATAAGCTCATCCGTTCTCAAGAAGACCCCACCGTCTCAAGTCCTGCCTTGACAACGCGATGGCCGCCGCCGACGACGGTAACTAGCTGCGGGAATCCCGACTGATACCGACTTATGCCGACGTCTGCCGAACACACTGCCACAATATCATGCACGGCACCGTATTTCCTATCAATAGGTATCCAGCGACAAGATAAGCATTACAGATGATATCACTAAAAGACACCAACTCCTCGTACACCGAGCACCAAAACAGGGGTCAACGTAACGCAGGGAAAAACCTCACATATCACAATAGCCGTTCGCTTCCTCGGAAAGCACTGGAATTGTGATAGAAAGGCTTCGTTTGCTTTTGTTCGGTGGACTACTTTGTTCGGTCGTTTCTTTATTAAACAATGTACATTCTTATTATAAAGTAAGTGCATTTACGTGTTCGTTTTATTTTGTGACGAAAAATATTTTGATTTACATAAAGCACTAGATTAGTATGCTTGCTCGTGACATGCAACTGTGTCAAAACGCCGAATTAAAAACAAAGGTAAGCCCGATATTTCCGTAAAAAATGTAATACACATTTAGTTATAAAACAATAATGTTTACTAAGTACGCTTAAATAAGCTTAGTGTTTGTTTGGAATACTTTAAAGCTATAGGTATAGACCTCTCAAGATAAATATCTCAAGAGTGATGATTATTTTGACCATTTTTGTCATTGTCATTTAATCAAGAACTTGAACCGCAGTGTATCTATAACTGAAATTGCCAAGTGTGCTATTGCAATTTAGTATTGTTGTATAAAATCAGTTCATTGCTGTGTCTTATGGGAAGCATTTTACTCTAAATAGTAAATTGCGAAATTAAGAAAATAGGGAAATATAGGTACGCTAATTTTTTTCAATCTAAGTATTAATTAAGGATAAGGAATATTATCGTGAATGACCAAGCTTAGCACAGTATCCATCGCTGCTTAACATGAGGCAGGATGGTGGTCAAACGCTTGTTCAATTTGCAAAAAAAGGGTGTAGGAATAACAGGCGTGACTCATAAATGTACGTATAGGTACGTAATATTATATAAAATAAATGGTCCGCAAAATTTTCTCGTTCAAATCCATTGGGTACGGTAATCCCACTTTCCCCGTCCTGCTGAGGGCAGCGATCAGGATCATCTCCCCCCCGATCAGGGTCTGCGGCCACCAAGCCGAGGCTTATGGCGATCAACATCATATTATTTTCGAGGCTTTTTTGCCATTGGCGATTTTTCTATGCAGTTGACTTGCCGCTGTCGCCTTAGGGTTGAATTATGTTGGATTTATAGTGCGAAGGAGGAAAGGTGTTAGTTTTTTTGGGGAATTGAAAAATTTTCTAACTTTCTTCTTCTCTTATGGCTACAATTTTTTTTCGGCTTTGATATTAAATAGTTTGAATTAGATATTAAATGGGATTCGTATTTTTTACTAATTCTTGTACTTAGACTGCTATTTATTTTTTCAGTAACTGACTAATATACAATAATTTAGGGAGTACTTTCCTACACCTAGTATATTATTGAATTAGAGGTTAATAAATCTTAAGTACAAAACCTATATATTAACTAGCTGTCCCGGCAAACATTTGTTTTGCCATAATAAGTTGCCTTTGTACCCGTGTATTGGGAGAAATACAACTGGTAGATGCTTATAAAAGATAGTAGCCGATTCTCATACCTACTGAATACGCATATGAAATTCGGTAAAAATCGGTAAAGCCGTTTCGGAGGAGTATGGCAACGAAAACTGTGACACGAGAATTTTATATATTAGATGAAATTCCCATCGAATTACGGAACATGTGTGTGTGCAACGTTCTCCAAAACGAAGTAAAGGAACCTTTGCATTTTGTAAAAGACATTTCAGATACGATTATACTAAAGCATGCTATAGGTAAGTATAGTAGTTATTTAACGTACCAGTAACTGATTAATTGTGTTGCTGACTGTACCCAAAAGAAATTCATCAAACGACCACACACTCGTCCCGCATCTCACAGAGTGTGTCCCACAATGGTGTTTTTATTTAAAATAAGTGTTTTAAAAAAAAGTAAGCCACCCCAGAGGCCAAATGGCCCAGAATTTGTTTAAATTGTCACGTACAGACATACTGAACGCGTACCCGAGGGTATAACTGCTACGTTATAAACAGACCTTAACTTCCCTGTATTTTATTCATACACTCGGGTCAGGATATCGCTGTTGAACTGTGAATGGTGTCCGTGAGTGTACGGTAGATGGTACAGGATGACAGCGATACTTAAACTGTATATTAGGATTTCGAAAGATACAATGGAATACATTTTTTTCTGGTGCAGTATTTCATTATAAACTCATGTTTTTGAATTGCTTACTAGTAAAGTGTCTTTGTCGTCGTGGCTGTTTAATTGTTTATAGGAGGGTGTATTTAGTTTTTCGGTATAATCAAGATAGATAGACTCGCCGGAGTCTGTGTTTCCTGCGCAGTATAGTCTGGAGGTCTTCAAGTCACACGGGTAAATAGCTACCTAATGAACTGTGCTCCATCGTAGACCTCATAACTGCTTATCAACAGGCAAAACGCTTGTTGTTTATAGTGTTTAAAAAATAAAAAAGTTGTGTGGTTTTACGAAACCACGGTAAAAGTGAAACTTCCTACTCCGTGGCCGACCGTCACGCGACATGCAACACACAGACGAAAAAGATTGAGATGGTGTAATAAAAGTTTCACTTTAAAATAACCAGTTTTTAAGAGTTAATGTAATATTGCTGCATCGTTCTACGGATTTGTAACATCCTTTTTCTGAGAGTGTTGCATAAAAATTGACCTTCTTATAAAAGTTTCTTACACCGCGTGCCACATCAAACATGTTGAGAACCTGTCAGTGCCCACAGACATACGGTGAAGGGGTTAAAAATGCATCGTAGTCGCATAAAAAAGCGGCTCTACACAGATATCGGATTTTAAATTTTAAAATGTGCATTGTATTGAACCCCGCGGTTCGGAAATCGATTGCACCGTGGCGACAAAGGGTTAGCCATTAGTTGTTAATAATAAGAGTGAAAAAACTATCATATGTCAGTACGACAGCTTGCCGACTCCTGCGCATCGGTAATTTATGTAGGAACGATGCATATGGTGGAAACATTATGTGCAGACATATTCTTATTTAGTCGTCCAATTGTTTTTCATAACTAAGCTATTTGTGATTACA
>SJJU01007399.1:0-18890 GCA_012932125.1 Conopomorpha cramerella
GGTAGGATAGTGGACAAACGCTTGTACATTGCGTTGAAAAAAAAAAACAAAACGGTAACACACGCAAATAACCGACGTTAAATATTCAGCCCAAGAAAAAAAGCGATGTCTATTTTCTGCCCAAAAAAGCAATAACACATACCCGAGAGACACTTTAATAATGACAGCATTATATCATCCGTATATAATCTTTTCAGCCGCGCAAAGCCTGGGACGAGGCCGTCCGCTCCAAATGACCCTTAGGTAAATTCTCTTGAAAAAAAAAAACCTCACCTCCAACCATCCCTTGGAACAAAATAGAAAACGCCGTATCACCGTAATTTTTTATTCGGCCCCTAACGAGGCCATTCAATGCTTACCGCCCACCATTAGCTACTATCACCTCAATGGATCTTCTCGCATAATGACCCCAGGGGCGCAGGGAAAGGTTGGAGGGGGCGGAGTGGATCACGGTTTGAGTGTTAGATACCGGCTAAGCTTTTCGGTTTGCTAATGAGAAAGTACCTTATGAAACGGTCTTAAGGACGATGGACTGTAACAGCATAGTCATCATCAGAAACTCTGTGCACTGTTCACTCCAGTATAAGTACTGAGCCTATAGAAGGCTAGAAGCCAATGGAAAATGCTACAGGATCAGGATCATAAACTATTTATTGCCATTAAAAACAAGCTTTTCTAAACACACGCCGAATCGATAATAACAATACAAAAATACATACAAATAAAGAGAGCTTAAAAAGTATGTATGAAACCGCTTCGGCACAAATAACAAAAAAATCTGCCCACCGTATATTCAGATTATACTCGTACTGCCTGTTTCGGCTATACCTAGTAATTACATGATATTTTATAGATAAAATCAGCATCCAAACTTTGGTGAGAATATTGACTTTTGACTTATATCTATTTTTTTTATTATCTCACACACGAAAACTACCTTAATGCATGAGGTGTTGAACAAGTACTTTAAAATTATAATATAGATAATATAGGTAGGAAATCAATATATAAGTAATTCGATGAAAAAATTTTCGTCTCAACTCTTCAGACTTCAATGAGGCGTGTTCAACATTTGAATTTTGAAGTAACTTGTTTCACATATTATATGGGAGGAACAACAGATTTTTAAGGATTTAAAGATTTTTAAGACCGAAATACCACCCGGGTGGGTAATTAAGAACTTTCAAACTCCAAAAATTTCTTATCCAGTCGCTATGTAGCTAGTGACCAGGGTGACTTCTGTTAGTTACGTATGTTTTTTTATTATTTGGATAAGCCATTCAAATTTTAGACAATATTGTAAACAAACAATAAAAAAAGTGGACAAGTATGGGTTGATGATGATGATGATGAATAAAAAAAATAACTGACATCTTCAGTAGCGACTGTTTGACGTCAGTCATTTCATTGACATTTCTCCCCTTTAATACCGCTAGCGCCATCTGTCATAACTGAGAGAAACAAGGGCCCCGAAAATTCTCCATGAGACTCCTTCTCGAACGATCACTTTTTAAATACCTCATTGATTTAGAAGTCGGTTAATTGAATATGTAGACGTGAATACATACAGGATGTTGCAATGCTCCATTCTGTCTGGCTCATTGCATTAAAGCTCAGACTATTTTCTGGTTATTCCTAAAATACAGAGTGTGCCGAAATCCCCACTAAACTAATGGATGTCCGGCGGCTCGGAAACTCTACGCCCCATTGGAAACTTGATCGTTGCGCGATACCTATTCGTTATTTCGTTTTGTGTGGGCTATTCGCGGACACATCCTGTAGGAAATATAACACATGTAGTTTTTTTTGTCCAAAATAATAGTAATACATGAACATTTCATGCACGATCATTTTATCATCTTCCTCCGGACTACATGTGCTATGGGTGCTGACATACTTACGATTACTTCTCTTCCTCTATGACAGAGTTATTCGATGGCCCCTATTAAGAAAGTCTACAAAACGGAACATGTTCAGGAGAAAAGATAGAAGTTAGTTTTGGATATTAAAACTGGTACATACTTCAAATTTACAACAGCTTATAATCTTTGGTATCTTTACGTGATGTTTTACGTATAAGTTTATAGATCTTAATATCGCCAATCTAACGGTGTAGAAAAGTACATATACCTAAAATTGCAATAACGACATTTTCAATTTTAACCATCGATATTTCTCAGATAAGTAATTGAATGATTAAAGTGGAGAAATGGTGATGTGATAATAATTTCAAATATGAATACCAATTTTTATTAATACAATTTATTCGCTTTTGACTAGCACAAATATACACAAAAATATAAAAGTAGGTACACCAATGTTGAAGTTGTAACACAAACTTGTCAGCGAAAAGGAAACTCTGGCTTGGCTTGTGGCTCAAGTCATGGTACTCGCGACATTGGACTTCCGCCGGCACTCAGATAGCTCCTAAACTAGTACTACGAAGTACTATGAAGTAATCTTACTAATATTTTAAATGGGAAAGTGAGTTTGTTTGCTTGTTCCGCTTTCACGCCGTAACCACTGAACCGATTGCTTTGAAATCTTTGCAGACATATAGTTAGAAGTCCGGTTTAAATAATAGAGTACTTTTTATCCCAGAAAAAGTTGATATTCCCGAGGGAAAACAAAAATATTCCTTTTTACCGCAATATAACCGAAGTCCACGCGGGCGAAGCAGCGGACGGAAACTAGTATAAAATATAAATAGAATTATAACTATTCTAAAGTAAAATTGCTAACCTAGGGGTATTTACACAGGGCGTAATCATCAATGATACATACCTCTGCCTAACGCGTAATTGGTATAAGATAGAAGATAGTTAAATAAATAGGTAGGTATAAATCTACCTAACAAATTTCTCGACAACTTTCCCAATTTTTAGTTCTGTATTTCTTGTTACAAAAAACCCTTTTCAACCCAAAAAAAAAAACACCACCAACCTAAACCCCGAAGATATTTCACTCGCCCCAATAAGTACGGGGGTTCTTGAAAAATGCCTGACATTGGACACGTCCTTGTATACAAAACTCTTTTAGCTGTGAACCTCTTCTCCAATATGTTATTATCCTGAAGCAGGCACATCTATAACGGCCATACGATCAATAAAGGTAGAAATGTTACCCGTCATCAATTAATGGCGGCAAACGTTTGGCAAACAGTCGAATTTGGGAGGGAAAATAATCTGGGCTCATTTTACGAGGAATTTGTCGGACAAACACCCTCCTCCCGCGGGCCCCTCCGGGCCTCTTGTTTACTAGTCATTAGGCGCGAGATACCACGCGCAGTGACGGGTTGAAAATTATATATATACATATACTTGTTCAAATATTGATGTCTACTTACTCAGCTGAAAAGGACCGTCGAAAGATATGGCTGTAATTATTTAGGGGTGACCTACTTTGTGTTTGTACATTATGCTGGTGCGATCAATCCGGCCGGCATACTGAGTCACGGTGCGTAGCTATCGTGTAAATAACCCCTTGCATCAAAAGGAAGATAAATGAAGGAACGTGCAATAGAGCCGAGTTACTCGAGCTGCCCGGAGCTACCCTATTGCAAACAAAATGCCCTAAATAAGGGTCGTTTCACCCTTTTATGGTTAATGTCTAGAAGCGTTGAAATTTCGCGACGAGAATATTTTTTATGCAATAAGATGGCGTCGATGGTTAAGATTCAGTTTGGTTTGTACCTATAATTTGACGTCACGCTCGTCTTCCAGAGGGGTAGGCGGAGACAACGGATAAATTTCGAATCCTCTTCTCTCTTTTTTTCAAGGGAACACTGGTCGTCATCAAAATAAACCGAAATTCTTTTACCGAACATTCTTTATTTGAATTTGTGAACAATGTTAAAAAATCTTTGCGTTGCGGTGTTTTTTTCTAATGTTCTAAAATGACCAAATCTATGTCCTGTAGACCTATGTGACATTAAAGAACCCTGGCAGATACTTTTTTAACCACTTTACAATATCTTAAACAGTAAAGTCAGCGATATATTTTACACAATATATTTAACAAAATTTAATTAACATTTAATCAGCGAAGGAGTAGCTTTGTGCATTACAAATCCTTAATTATCGTCTTAAATATCGTCCTAAATTTTGGTTTCAAAATATTTTTTTTAACTTTTCTGTCCACAAGTGAGTTCATTATCCAAGACGGTAGGTAATTCACAGTTGAACCAAAAAAAAAGTCTTACATTTCCTGTGCCCTCATTAAGGCAAGAATCCGCAGTATTTAAACTGTGCACTGGCCGCTTAATTTCCTTACTGTACAAAACCTGGTGTGCTGCAAAGCTAACCGACCACATGTGCTTGACCTATCTAAGCTTTAAAACAATGAGACATTGTAGGCTCTGTAAATAAGACGGGTATATTTTTCTGTGTCTCAGTGTATTTTACTTTATACAAAGTCTGCAGATGAAAGAATTTTACGCGGAACATTTACTTCGGGCGTCCATCATTTGGGCGGTTTTTTTCCGGGCGGGCGGGCGGCGGCGGCGTATTAGGTATTCCCGCTGAGGGATGACTTTTTGTTTCTGCCCCAGCAGCGTTATATTATGCCTATGTACTGTCGGAGTCATGGGTGTGAAGCAGTTCGGAGGATCAATTGCCTAAAAGTATTTTTTAACGAGAAAAAAAAAAAGATATTTTTTTTGTCCGTCACTGTGTAGTTATATGTAGGTACATCTTAATATACAAAAAGTAAATAACCAGTGTCATGATGTTTGTTCCCAATGAACTCTTCTTCACCAAGGCTACCGATATTCACAAAAGTTGGCATTCATATGTAATTTCGTTTTTTTTTTTTTACATCCTCTGCTGGGCACAGGCCACCCTGGAGGTTATACTAATTTTATATTCATATTAATAGTTAAGATAGGACAACATCTGTCGAGTCCACTAGTAATTACTATATGTATGGAATAGAATATACGCAGACTATCCCTTATAGTGCTTTGTACGCTTACGCCATGATGTTGTACATCGAGTACCGTAAAAACGATGGTGGCCTATCGCCGTAATACCATTCATTCTCCTTTTAATCCGGGTTTCCTCACGATATATCCCTTCGCTATAAGAGCACTGGATAACGATCATAGGCTCTGAAAAGTACACACACGGCTACTTATGATGGACTCTCCTTAGTATTCATAATATCCGCAAATACAAAGATCCAACAATTATCCCTTTACTACTTTAAACTTGAGTAGGTAGTTAAATCATTTTTTAAGGAAACGCGCACTGACATGATATTAAATGTTTAAAACGGGTATTATAGCGCGAAGATTAACCAAAGATAAGCATTCAGCTTACCTTCGCTGTTTGCCCGACGTTTCGACACAGTTACATGTGTCGTGGTAGGTAGTTAATTTAAGAAAAAAGCACTATATTTTGTCAAGGAAAAAACACAGTTTCTACTGAAAACAGTTACAAATAGTTTTTTCTTCTTGACAAATTATAGAAAAGTTCAAAGCATACATAGTGCTTTAACTAAATATCTAACTTAAGTTTTACCCCATTATACAGGCGCGAATTTAATAAAAAATTAGCTCTATCCTTTGTTTATACTCGACGTTTCTATATACACGGTTAAAAAAAGGAAATGCCTGTGCGCGTTTCTTAAAGAAAAAATAATATTTGACTCAAATTATTAGTAAAGCAGTTAGTCTCTAAGGGCGTCTGTGGTCCAGTTGGTCGAATACTTGACTTGTAATGCGGGATGTCGCGGGTTCCAGTCCGGCTACTGGACGTGTACCAATGTGACTCTTTTTCAGAGCCTATTTACGCAACGCAACGCTCGTACGGTGAAGGACAACATCATGATGAAACCCGCACACCACAAGGTGTGTGAACCCTTTAACGGCGATAGGCTCACCCTCTGTCACGTTGGGTTAAATACGCTTGGTGAACAGTGGGCATTTGCTTATTAAGCAAGTGCCTCTGCCTACCCCGCTTTCGGATTAAAATGCGTGAAGAGTATTTATTTTTTATTATTTATTTATTTAATATAATGGGGAAATTTCATTGACGGCGGAGAGCTGTCACCACTGTCAAATTTTGTTTGGAAAGCATGACAGTAATGACAGTTCTCCATCCGAAAATCTGTCAGGAAGACGTCAAAGAAAATTGCCCATTATAAATATTGAGATGAAGCTCGTTAAGCCGCCATGTTTGACAACAGTCAAGTGGTCGTCGATTGAAGCCAGTAGTAAACAATTACAGTCAGTGCTTAGTCAGCCGCCGCCGCTGTCACACACAATCTAATCGACCGTTCGACCGCTAGATACCTAAACTGTACCGATAGCATAAAAAATCCGATTGAAGAAGTATTGATGCGGTGCCTATCTGTGTCTATGGAGATACTATGTATCTTCACACCGTATAGATAATGAATACAATACGTAGTATTAAATAAAGTCGTCTCCCGCTGTCTGTCCATATGTATATAGATCTTTAAATTTGCGAAATTGTTTTAGTAGATAGAGTGATTCTCGTGGATGTATAATACATATACTCATAATAGCAGAGAAATACTGTTGGTGCAAAAAATGTTTGCCGTGATTGCTATGCTACTAATAATTACATTAAAAATCACAGAATAACTATTATTATATTACTCGTATATTCCAAAAATAGTAAAAACACTACTTCCATGGGTTATTGTATTAGCTACATACCTAGGTCCTAGATCCAATAGGAAATAACATATCAGAGCTTTGCGTATTACAAAAACGTTAATAAATACACTTCATGAACTGCCATTTGCTTAGCAAAGTGCCAGTATGCTTCGTTTTAAGAACAATCATTTCAACTGTAAGCTCACGTGTTCCTTGTGTAGTGTGTGTGAAGGCTGATTCAGACAGAAAATTGGCTACATCAGCCGTTTCGGGGCACATGAACATTAAAATAACCAGATCAGACGACGACGGAGCGAAATGGTCGTAATTTATTTATTTATACAAGCACACCAACAATATAAACACTTAGCAATACAATATAACACTAACTTAACTAAATTCTAGTGTTTACACCACTAATAGATATGCACAACATTTTCATATAACACTAGTTGTAACTATCATAGGTAATAAATTACTGTTTTATTAAAAGCACTTTACGTACGTACATTGCTATTAATATTTTATCAATTAAACAAACATAGCAAGCAAAGACACAAAAAATCAAAATCAAAACATAATCATCAATCATCATCATCATCATCAGCCCATATTTGTCCACTGCTGTACATAGGCCTCTCCAATTGCACGCCACTGTGATCTGTTTTCGGCTTCTCGCATCCAGCTTCTGCCAGCCATCTTGCGTAGATCATCAGTCCACCTTTCCTGAGGGCGACACTCCGTTTGCCGAGACGCGGTCTCCACTCGATAATCATCAATAGTCTCTATTTATTTATTCGCATCTACCCAAAATATTATACCATTATTAATTTAAATAGCAAACCGCAGCAACCAATCAATTGAAACGTTGTTTTGCCACCACTACCTGCGGCGATATGTTACACAGACTAATGCCGTATTCAGGTATGCCGATCGCCGTTCAATTAGAAACAGTGCCTTCGCAATTTAGCCGGTTTATCTAGGAGACGTCGTACAAATAGAGCTCTCAGGTATGTTACAGTCAGGCCGCCATATCACTTTCACTGCCCACTGTTGGTCGGAGGTCAACCCTGTGTGTAAACAACTTGCGACATTAGCACGCTGTTGCGGTTGGGCACTTCATTGTTTAACCCTGCGGTGGTATGCATGAGGTTTAATTTGATTATCGGATTAGAATTAGGACATGAACGATTTGTGGCAAGTGATTAGGTTAGGGTTAAGTTGTAGGCCACGCCGCTCGGCTGTGGCTTTTGACTAGATAGAATATTTATGTGCGGTAGATAATAATAATTGGTGTTGGTTTATGTAGGTTGGTGTAATGGAATGTGTAACAGTAGTGGTACTTATCAGTTCAATGATGACTTTTTACTAAAGGAACTGTTATAGCTGACCCGGCAAACGTTTGTTTTGTCAATGTAATAGTGTTTCCCTTCTATAGTAGCTGGCTTATACCTAGCTTTTATTCCAATTACCCATACCCACTTGTTCGTTGAGACAACGAGCGCTTGCAATAATCATTGACGAGGTGATGATCAAAACAACAACATATCCTTTTTGCAATTTGTCATGAATTAATTAAAATCTGGTAATCCATTTTCAAACAACATTTCATCAACTTCTGTGGATATATCGTAGATCATATCGCTGCTTAACATCAGACAGGATGGTGGTCAAGGGCTTATTCATTGTATCTAAAATATATATGCGACGTTGAAAAACCGCATTTGTTATATTTTGTTGAACCTGTCTCCTGGCTGGTGCGATTCAGCATTTAAACCAAAGACGCGAAAAAAAGACAGAGAAGAAAACAGAATTACGAAAAATTTATAAGTTGCGACTTTGATATTTACCTCTTCAATTGATTTGGCTTATATTGCTCGCCATATCGACTGCCATCCGAAATCCCTCTCAAAGGTCTAGAAATCAGTGCTACTTAACTTCGGTTCCTTAATCGGTTGCGATAACCGCAACAGGACTACGAACTCTTCAAGCTGTACTGTCATCTAGTTGCCACATAACCCCTGCGCTACAACGTACAGGCAAGTTAACAGAACAATACAAACACCTGTCTCACGAGCGGAGCACGTGTCTTGATGGCCACTTTCTCCGTCGGTGGTCAATAGCCACGTGAATTGTGAACCTTATTGTGTGCTGTAGTTCACGTGTAGTGTGATGGGGTTAATGATTTTGTCGTCTGCTGGATATGTAGAGGCGTTTGATGGCTTTAGGGGTCGTAATATTTATAGGTATGTGTGTGGTTTTAAGTGGATTGTTTGATGGATACAGATGTTACGTAGACAAAGGATATGGTTTTTTTTTAAATATTTTCCTGATATTTCGTCAGATTTTTTTTTTAATCCAATCTTTTACAAAACATGGGTCAGTGATATTAAACCGGCTTAATAATTCTTTATATATGTGGTTTGAAATAAAAATTCTAAAAAATATTATTGACCAATTGACGGCTCACGATATTAGTGATTGAATTACGCATCTATTTTTTTTATATGTTTTCTAGCTAGCCCGGCAATCATTTGTTTGGGCAAAGGAATCGCATTTGTACTTAATGAAATACAGCTAATAGCAGTCAAATTTATTCACCTTTGAAACCTTCCCTGAACTTCCCCAAATAATTCAAGGCGAAGATAAGCAGAATCGGTAGAGCCGTTTTACAGTTCTAACGAGACTAACGAACAGCAATTCATTTTTATATACATGTATTCATTTAGTATAAGAGTTGGAACAATCATTCATCTGAAGACAACTATACGTACTTAGGAATATACGAATATAAGACGATCTACGGGTGTGAACGGGCCTTAGAAATTTCAAAATACAAAAAAAAAACATTTTTCATAGCAGGACAACGTAGGAATTGTTTATTATCTTTTGGCCAAATATAAATTAGCGTAACATCATTAACGTTAATGTTACAGACAAAAAACGTGTACTTAGCAATGATAGGTGGTTTGCCAAATATCAAGAAAAAATTAAAAGGCGGCGAGCCTGCTCTCTCTTTTTCTACATCCTGTAAAAGCTTTAAAGTTGCAATTCTAAATGAGAAAAAGTAACAACGTTAAAACTAGCCAGCGGCACCCGCGTCTACTGATCCCGACCATAAAATACGCCTTCCAGATTAATACAATTTCTCATGTCGTCCCACCTCCACGCACACGATTAAAGAAACCCTTTTTGGTGGGTCCACCTCCCCCAATTAGGGGCCAAGGCGTCGTTGCTAGGCAACCGGTCGGGCCTATCCTCTAACTAACCCTTTAAATTCGCGAGCGGCGGCGGCGGGGGTAGCGCGGACCCCGCTTTTTCGGCATTGATCCAACCGAGTGCGGTGCGCATGCGCGGGCACACACGAAAAACAACTCTAGGAAAAGCGCAAGGTCACGCCGCCACCGCCGCCGACGACCGCCGATGCAATGGTTATTCTTTTTACTCCAAGTCGGATATTGAATGGGTGATCGGTGGTTCAGTGGGCCACGACTGGGCCGAGTGACGTAGAGCGTTGGAACGTTTTCTTTTGACTAGGGTCGCGCGGCGCCGCGCCGAGTGACGGCTCAATGGCCTTATATTGGCGCTGGCAGATACCTAACAGACAAATCCTTTTCACCTGCCAACGGAATGATTGTGCTCTACAACCTACCAGCTTTCGAATATGCTGTGCACTGTATTTTTAGCTTTCGACATTTTTTTATACATTTTCACGGCTGCTACAATCGGACTTGAATTAATTATCCCTGTATACTACATAGACTTGAATCGACCCATGTGTTTTTTTTATTCTACTTAATATTATAAACGTGAAAGTTTTGTAAGTGTGGATGGATGTTTATTACTCTTTCACGCAGAAAGTACTGGACGGATTTTGTTGAAACTTGGCAGTATTGTAGCTTATAAACTAGGATAACATATAGGTATTTTGGTAAAACAACGTTTGCGAAGTTAGATAGTAAGTATTACAGCTTCTACAGATAGATTCACTGTTTACTAGAGAAGAAAATCTAGACGGAAAATTGCCAATAGACGTCTCCGTAGAAGTTGCCAATTACAACGAGTCTAACCGAAGGTAGTTTTCGGAACCGACTCGAGCCTCGACTTCTGTTCCCACCGCAACCTTAATCCGATTTTGAAACGCGCCGGTCGCAGTCTAAAGTAACCTCCACCAATTGAAGAAATAATGAGCGATAAGTTCACCTTTTGCAATCTTATCTGCCAATGCAAATTATACACAAGTATTTTCATGTACTGCAGGAAAGGTGCTTTATTTTTAAGTGACAAATAAAATAACCTGAATGACTAAATTCAAAAAGTCTATTTCTGTTCGAAATTTTCTTTTACGTTTTTCTGACAGATTTTCGGGTGGAGAACTGTCATTACTGTCATAATTTCCAAACAAAGTTTGACAGTGATGACAGTTCTCCTCCCGAAAATCTGTCAGAAAAACGTCAAAGAAAATTTCGAATAGAATAGACTTTTTGAACAGATGACAGATGATGATGACAGATTTTTCTGACAGATGTCAGAAAAACGTCAAAAAAAATTATATCAAAGCATACCTAGTCAAACAGTACCACGAACACAATTGTCATGTTCGACTTTATAATGTGTACAACACGACATTCCATCATTTTGAATATGTTAATAAACGAACTCGTCGACATTCTGAATTCATCAAATCTTACATTTATTGAATATTTTGTAGTAGGTATATACATTATCTGATTTTGATTAAACATTAGTTGTTATTTCGGGCAAGATACACCGCGATCCTTTTTTTGTATAGCTGGCCTAGTTTAAATAAATTACAGAACCACTCTTACATGACCATACTTAATGAAAAATGACCCTGAGCCTTAGAAACGTCGTTCATCATAGTAAAAGTTAATATGACGATTCCAACAACGTGTCTAAGGCCATTGCTCCGGGTCCTTTTACACGCAGTATAGTACCTAATTGAAACAACTTAAGCTTTGTACTTGGAGGACAATGAACGAATACAAATACATCTGTAAATAATTAAATGATATTTTATAGAATAATATAGAATTATATGATACATGTACCTATTTAAAGGACAAAGATAACTCAAAAAATCGTCCTAAGAGTTTTGCTGTTATATAGTTCATGCGGCTAGAAGTGTCCTAGAAAATATAGGTTACTAGCGATACTAGAAAATAAATTTATATGTAATTCAATAACTGTATGATACTTATGTATCATTGTATCAGTCTCACCGTCTAAACTTTGTGAAAGAAATAACTCTAGAGTTAGTACGATACTAGAGCTACACGCCAACTAAAGATAAACAATGTATTAAACAAGTGTCTAACAGTGTGTAACATAAATACAAGTGTCTAAACATAGTAAAAAAAAACCTATTAGGCATTCCGCACATGAGCCTAAATAATTAAATAAAAAAAATAGAACAAAAAATGCAACAACAAAAAAAAATTACCAAAATTGGTTAATTCTACGAACTCGTGTATCGTACAAACGAAATCTTTTATTACGAATACATCAATCGGTATTTGAAACTAAATGGTTTGTTTACTAAACGAGCAGTGCTCTGTCGGCCATTTGTAGTTTCAATTAATTGAAAATAGATATACACTCGTTGCGGACACCTCAACGTAAACAGTATATAGCACTAACAGTTAAAATAGACGCAGAGTGTTTGTTAACGAACGTTCTAGCGAACAAATACAGAAAAGGCAGACCAATATTTGTTGGTTAGGCAAATCAATAACAGTTTTGCCAGTAATCGGTTTATTTCTCCATTTATTGGTAGTAATCAGGCACGCATAGTCTCGATTCTCAAGTGAACAATGCACGATCAAATTTTGATAGCATGAAACACAATATTCTGGTTTTGTAACATGTAAAATGCGATGTTATTTATAATTTTTGATTGGTACTAGCGAATTTTGTTTGTTTAATGGATTTCTGTTGTTAATTTACTAGTAATTATGGTAATGACCCCAGTTATTAATTATAACGTTTAAAATATGTTTTTTGTACCTAATTAATTCTGAATCCAAAATAAATAGTATTTGTTTTCAAGCTATATAAATGAGTAAAATCACTCATACCTTTCAACCGATGTGTCCAATTTTTAAAGAAGCAGAGAGCGTTACTTGATAACTACTTCAACAACCAACATTTTTAATTTTAGTTACCCTTCTAAAACACCGTAAGTATTTATAGAGTAAATACTAACCAGACCATGTTTGTCCCTTCCATCTTCCACTGTGTTCAAATTAAACAACACACACAAAACTGTTAAAAATGTTGGTTTCACTTCGAGGCGTTTTCCCTAGAAATAATCTATTTCTGTTGGTATAAAACATACCTATATTTTTAAACATATAAGTTCTAATCATCTACTTACCCAATATACCTACTTAGGTTCCTATTAAAAACGCAAAAAAAGCTAATTTATCTGTACCTTACGTAACGCAGGTAAGCGAAATTCCTTTTATTTTTCTACCGCAGGTAACCCATAAATCACACTTAAAGCCGAAAATGCCTAATAAAATTTACCTTGAATAAAAAACGTCTAAAAGAGATTTATTCCTCAGAGTGGAGATATGGGTACGGGTGGGGAAGGGCTCTGGAGGGTCCTGAGGGAGGGGGGCAGGAGACGAGGGGGGAGTGGTCAGCAGCCGTAATCAAGATAATATTCTGAGGACGGCGATATTGCGAATGATTAATGTAATAATTGTATATTCGTCATAGATTCTTCTGTCTCTGAGATGATATTCTATTGATTATTTAAAAAAAATACCAACCTAAGTATTGTTATAATTCCTTACTATAAGAAAAAATAGACTTCACGCATTTTAATACCAAATCATAAGGAAAGGCACGTTAGTTAGGCGGTTAATTAAGCGTATGTAACCTAGCGTGATAGGGGGTGAAGCAGCACCTAAGTATCTAGAACTGAAAAATTGTACCGCCCGAGAAAAAACAAAAACGTTCATATCAACACTCATCTTCCATCCTTTATACTCGCTGCTGTTCCAGAAAAAACCGTTGGACCGCAGCGAAAAAAAAATCCGACACCTTTCAAAACAAAACAATAGCGAAAGGGGTCCAGCGCCGGCCATGCTAATTAATCTACACAAAATGTGAGAAAATTTCTGAGACTAAACACACTCACAGGTTATGCTAATGTCTGAGCTATTTTTCTGTTTAATTTTATGCAACAAGACAGGTGGGGTCATCGCGACACAAAATGCAGGGGGCAAACGCTACAATGAATTTGCTAGAAAGTAGGTACACACACAGTAATTTGAATTTTTAATTTCGCCTTGAGATATTTTGTTAGCAATTCTCACGGCTTTGCCAGAAGACTTGTGTTATTGAAATCAACGTCTGTTGATGCTGTCTGACCTCGATATGCAGTGGTCTTATCCTTTACGTGGAATAATTTGATGCAAGTATCTCTTCTTAAACCGTCATGTTGTTTTGTAATGGTTTTAATTTAAACCCTTTCGCAAAATTAGGGTTGTAATACAAGTGTGTATTTATGAGTCTGGGGTACAAGTACTTAGATCCAAAATTAAAGAGAAGATTTACAGCATTCTTTTTAAACTGAATATTTACCAACTGTATTTCTTCCAGCGATTTTGATACTATTTTAACGCGTTTTGATATATTTTTTTGTGAAGATTATTCTGAAGATCGTCTATCATGTACAAGTATTTAACTGATAGGAAATGAACAATCCCCATGACCACTAAAGTAACTCCCACATCCGCGACATTTTAGACAAGCCACTTTGGGTGAATTTACCATGTTCTCCGAAAACCACATAATTACTTGGGAAACTTCTCTCTTCACCCTCCATGGCGTCAGAAAGAGCGAGCGGTCCGAGAAACGTTGTCTTGTTGTCATATCGTGCAGAATACATGACGTCGAAAACCGTTTGTAATGGAGAACTAGGATTAGAAAAGGGGTCCCGAGGCCTCGCGTCTCCCGGTTGTATGGCACACACGTCCCGAGTTGTAGAAGAGTCCGACAATATGTGACATAACATGTTCTCTTTCACTCGACATGCGTGTGAACCTGTGTGATTCAAATTATATCACGTGGAACTGAAGTCTGTCTTTGTGTAACACGTTCCGAAAATTTCACGGAAGTCGGCGAGCGAGGTGAAGTGAAGCTATTTTTGCAGTGGTAGGTATGAATTTCCAGCGAACGGGTTCTTTTTTGCGATCGCGAACACGGTTTTTTCAATTCATTCTTGAGTGCACCTTATGGTTTTTAACTTATTCATTGTAAAATATGCAACGATAGGTTATTTGTTAATGATACCTAGTAATTACTGAGATCAGGTATGACTCGTATTTTATATTATGAAGATACCTCTAGTAACATAATTACCCCCTTACCAATAAACGCATTGTCACTTACACATCGGTTGTTATAGGTCTAATTGAACTGGTTATTCCGTATTTGACACACAACTGACAAGTTAAGTTGAGCTTTGTGTATCTTCGAAATAGTAATTCCGCCATTATTAGTAAGGCCCTTAGAGTAATCAATTATTTTTGGCTCTGGAAATGTTGATATCTTAGGAATCTATTTTTAACGACCTAAACCAAACAAATTTTAATGTCTGTGCCAATCTATACATAGAATAAAAGGACCCCGAGCAATGGTCTTAGAAACGTAGACATATTGAAGAGCCCAACAACGTTTCCAAGACCATTGCTCGGGATCCTTTTACACGCGGTATATAATATTACATATTTTGAATGGTTTCTTTTTTTTGCAGGTACGGTCCAAAAGAAGATATAAAAAATAAGACAGAGAAGAGAAAATACGCAAATCTAAAACATCAACGTCTACCAAAACCAGTTCCCGCTTAACCCTCGACCGGCCGTCTTTGTATCGCGCACGCGAGGTCAGATGTCGCGACCTCAGCGGCCGGCGTATTGTTAAACCTACTTATGAATATTCCTCAGCTTGTCTTCTATGAGAAGGCAAATATTCTCACGGCCTTTGAAGGGTTAGAAATTAGACATGTGGATTTTATATATTCATGAAATTAATTAAATTATCCTTGTCTGAGAGTTTCGAGAGTGTAGAGGCTTAGATCGTAAAGATGATTTTATGACGAATGATACTTGATATTTCAGCACACAGCGTAAAAGGGAATTTATAAGGTGATTAGGTACCTAATGAACAAGTGTGCTCCATCGTAGACCACATCGCTGCTTAAACATCAGGCAGGATGGTGGTCAAACGATTGTTCTTAGTGAGGATTTTCGGAATAGCAAAAATATAATTGATATCTCAAATGCCTTTAAGATGTGAAGAAGAATGGAAGGCCGTTAAAAATTCTGCTTAATCTATTACAATTTAGGATGTGTGGTGACGGCGATTAGTACACCATCACCATACCAGTCCAACTTTTCTCGTCGTGGGGGTCTCGGCGAGGCGACCGAGGGAGTTCTCCAGAGAACGGGCAGCAGCGCTCTCTCTGAGTTACACCACAACACCACTGCGATCGCCAACCCGCCTGCCAAGCGTGGCGATTATTGGCATTTCATGTAAAGTTACGGAAATAATTGGGGGAGGCCCCCGTCCTGCAGTGGACGTTAAGTGGCTGATGATGATATGAGTGTGACAAGTTAATGTATGTACTTAAATGTAATAAAATAAAACGTCCTTGTTTCATTGTGCATTTTCCATGTTAATATAGGTAAGTAATAATAAAATATGTGTGAACCATGTTAACTCAATATTGTTCACCGGGTGTATAGGCGCGAATATATCCAAAGACAAGCTCGAGCTTACCTTTGTTATTTTACTCGACGTTTCGACGCAGTTGCATGCGTCGTGGTCACGAGTGGACACCCGGTGAACAATATTGAGTTATAATGTCTGTGCGCGTTTCATTAAAACATGATCTGTGAACCATGTTACTTTATTTACCTAAATTGATACGAGATATGATCTTCAGGAGGTACTAAACAATACAAAATATATTTTATCATTACAACTATAGCGACACTGAGTGTAAAAGGACCCCGATCAATGGTCTTAGAAACGTTGTTAGGCTCGCCAATATGAACAACTTTTACTATGGGGACCATGTCAGCAACGTTTCTAAGACCATTGCTCGGGGTCCTTTTACAGTCAGCATAGGTAATCATAAGATATCCACAATAACGGTTATGAACCAACAATATTTCACGTTGACTTAAAAGTGCTCGATAAAGTGTAGGCAATTCTTTGACAAATGTGGCTGGCTGAATACATCGCTATGTGATTAAAAGGCTGTTGATACGTTTTGTATTTAATTAATAACAACAAGCAAATAATTACGTTCTCAGAAAATTATAAAAGTGTAATATTTCCCCCACGTCCATTGTGCAGTGAAACAAAACAACACATTTGTTTTACACAAGGACTTAATTTTAAATCAAGCCTAGTAAATACAAAACTCATTTCCCAGCTTTTTGATGGCACGTCATCCGTAATATAAACAGTATTTCACAATATACCTACTTGAAAATGTGCACTTGATAACCACCCGAAATTTCCAACGGATAAAATAAAATATGCGCCTCATTTGAAGCTTTATTAAACAAAAGCGTTCATTAAACGCAAGTACGTGGAGGTATACAGGCCGTGCCACCTTTTGACATAGATAAAATTACTGTTTACGGACACTGCTCTATCTATTCATCAACCAACGCACGTAACATAAACATAACCGTGGGCCGTATATACCCCACTCCCCCTAAACATTACACGCAAAGCGGTCGTTACCCGCAACCCCCGGCCACCCTACGCATCATTTTTCACCCCCAAGATAAAGACCAAATAAAAAAAGAAAACGACTAAACTATCGTCGTCCCGCTCTTCGGCCTAGCGAATGGTTGGGAGCGAAGAGAGCGGCGGCTAAGCACGAACGAGCCACGAAAACTTGCGCCCCGCCCGAGGTAGTCGTTTCTATCCGTCTCTTTCGGTTTTTAACACTTTTCAGTGCGAGCGCTCAGTCGGCAAACGTCGTAAGTGCCACGTGAGGTTAATCTAAAACGAACTGTATTACGTAGGATTAAGGTGGTGCGTGGAATGTTGGATTTTTGGGAAAGGAAATATTTTTGAACTGAGCTTTGTGGAGTGCAAGGTCTATCTCGCTCGCAAAAAAGCAAGCTTGGTGTCGGCGGTATGCGGGTGTGCGGGTGCGCGGGGGTGAGAGGCCGGGGTTCGGCTGGGGCTGGCGGGGGGGTTGTTATCACGCGCGGCGGCGGGCGGGGGTTGGTCGGCTGATAGTTGCGCCGCCATCATGCCGACGGCTCGCGAAGTCTTGAATTAATTTTGGCTTAATCCAAACCGTTGGTTTCAAGTACCCCGCTCTGTTTATTAGGCGATTTTATAGCGAGCTCAATGATATTTGGTCTGTACTGAGCGCTTGCTAAAATTCTGAAGCGCTCTGTATCGAACATTACAAATACCCGGTCAAACGATGCTCTGAACAAAACCAGTAGGTACTTGATTAGCTACAACTTTGAGTACCGAATGCCTGGTTGACTATAGTTTCGTTTTAAACCACATTTACATATTTATAGGTTTATTTATATTTTTAGGAAAATGTCTACTATGCTCTTCCCAAACTAGTCTTGAACGAGTTTGGCATTGGCGATTGAAGTATTTCTTCTTACGATGTTAGATTATTATGCCGTAGGCTATAGCTACTTTTGTATGTAGATATTACTAATAAGTAACTCTAAAAGAACATTTTTTAACCTACCCACTAACTTTATTTAGGGTTTTTCAAGAGGCCCGTTCTTAACAGTTCAGTACTTTTAAGTAATGTTGTGGTAGCCTGGGAAAAGGGAACACTTTATTTTGTTTTTATTTAATTGTATCAACTATGTATAAATGTATTTCTTGTTGGCTGTCCTGAATAAATTAATGAAATAAATATTTAGGTAGGTACTACCTAAATATTTATTACTACCGAAATCATTTGATACGCGCCATGATTCGTCAGTAG
Source organism: Conopomorpha cramerella (assembly GCA_012932125.1). Taxonomy (NCBI): domain Eukaryota; kingdom Metazoa; phylum Arthropoda; class Insecta; order Lepidoptera; family Gracillariidae; genus Conopomorpha; species Conopomorpha cramerella. Next base: position 18,645 of record SJJU01007399.1, read on the forward strand.
CGGTTGTAACCGAGCACAGGTTTGTTCAATTGATTTGATTAAGGAGATCAATTCAGTTGATCAGAGATATCAGATGAGAAAATCTCGGTGGCATATACATCCCTACTTCCTTACTAATATTATCTTACTAATATTATAAATGGGAAAGTGAGTTTGTTTATTCCGCTATCACGCCGTAACTACTGAACTCATTGCTTTAAAATTTTGCAGACGTATAGTTAGAAGTCCGGTTTAAATAATAGGGTA
>SJJU01007399.1:19150-34149 GCA_012932125.1 Conopomorpha cramerella
TTTTTTTTAGAGCCAATTATGTTCTTGATCCCTAGACACTTTTGATGTGTGTACATCATAATTTTCGGTGTAAAATTTTATGCCATTACACTGTTTAAATGGCGTTAATGTGTATATTTGATTGCTTGACTAAGAAATCGCACCAATTAGGAGTTGTTATATTGTAACAAGTAAAAAATTAACCTTAATGTACATGACAATAATATGCTTTTCAACCTTCGAGTCGTAGCGGATTCTTAGCCCACTGTACCTACATGAAACTTAAGCCGTCTAAATGTGCTACTGGAAACCTCCAAGTCTGTGAAAAAATCTATTTTTTTTCTTTGGCTAAAAATGTACAAAATAGTTGTTACAATTTCAGTCCATATTTTTTTAAATGTCAATTGCATTTCGCAGTAAATAAAATGGAAACAAGTGTTGAAAGCTTGATATAGAATTTGCAAATGTATTTTGTAGAACCATTTCAATATTTGAAAATGTGTAATCAAGGACTGCTCAAGTGTAACACTTACGGTTGTTTCAAAATGGCCGGGTTATAAAAAAAATCATAGAGAAACTGTCAAATTCTAAGAAATTATCTATAATACGGTCATTTAAAAACAGATACAAGTAGGTACTTAATAGATAGATACTGGTGTGCTCTCTGTCAGCTGTGGTGAAAAATCTTGTACAGAAAAATTATGAATAAACAACACGCCTTATCATGACGTATAAAATGACATAAAAATAATTGATTTCCTTGTCTATGAATGAATAACATTAATTTCGATCTTAGATTGGTAGATCATTTTCTTAAATCTTAAACATAGGTATAAATATTTTTCCAAGAGCGTCTGTGGTCCAGTTGGTCGGATACTTGTAACCGGGAGGTCACGGGTTCGAGTCCGGCTACTAGACGTGCACCAATGGGTCCCTTTTTCAGAGCCTATCGCCCACAACGCTCGTACGGTAAACGACAACATCGTGATGAAACCAGCGCACTACAAGATGTGGGAACCTTTTAACGGCGATGAGCTCACTCCCCGTCACGTTGGGTTTAATACGCTTGGTGAACCGTGGGCATTTACTTTAGCTAGTGCCTCTGCCTACCCCGCTTTGGGATTAAAAGGCGTGAAGTGTGTATATATAAATATTTTACAACAACACGCACATTGCCCTCATCCTCATGTTAAGTAGCTAAAGCACTTGTGTTATGGAATTTAGGCAACAAAATATACTTACCTAGTAAAATATTTTTTTTTAAATACATACCTACTAAAACACCCAGACACATCCAACAAGTACTTAAAAGCTCAATACCTAAGTACCTGTCAGCGGTGGGAATCGAACCCACGAACTTACGGCATTAGAGGCAAACATCCTGACCACTACATCAACGGGTCCGTCATAAGTATTAAACATAGGTATTAGACAAATGTATTAAGTATAGCTTATCGTATATGTATACATATAGATATAGGCTATATCCTCCTAACTAATTCATTCATCACTGCCTAATCAAAGCACAGCCCAAACCCTCGGCCCTAGAAAGCTGTAATTTCACAGGGTTGCCTTTTAAGTGAGAAAGGATTTTTTAAAGTTCCTCCCCCAAGCGGGGTATAAGAGGGGTTAGAAGATTACATAACATTTTTGAGAGTTATAGTTGTAAATCTTTGAATAGAAATTAATACGGGAACGATATCGCGGGGCGTCCACTAACTCATAAACCATCGATTTATTCCGTTCCCGTGGGAATACATAATAAAAAAAGTTTATGTAATTTCCACCACCAGATGGCTCTACATATTAGTCCACAGGAAAAAAATCGTGGACAATCATCTACATGGACAATGGGACGTAGAGGTAAGCTGGTAGTATAATGTTAAGCAAATGGTTACCCTCTCCTAAGGTCTCTCGGCTTAACGACTTCAGCTCAATATTGTTCACCAGGTATATAGAAAAAAATACCCTTCACGCCTTTTAATCCCAAAGCGGGGTAGGCAGATGCACTTGCTAGGTAAGTGCCCACGGTTCACCAAGCTTATTTAACCCAACGTGACAGGGGGTGAGCCCATCGCCGTTAATTAATTTTTGAATAAAATGCGCACAGATATTATAGCTCAATATTGTTTACCAGGTATATAGACGAATATAATCAAAGACAAGCTCGAGCTTACCTTTGTTATTTTACTCGACATTTCGACGCAGTAGCATGAGTCGTGCTCACGCACGAGTGGAGGTAAGCTCGATCTTGTCTTTGACTATATTCGTCTATATACCCGGTGAACAATATTGAGCTATAATGTCTGTGCGCGTTTTATTCAAAAATGAATTAACGGCGATGGGCTCACTCCCTGTCACGTTGGGTTAAATAAGCTTGGTGAACCGTGGGTACTTGCAATATAATTTTCACTTAAGAACAGAGAAATTTACTATATTCATCTCTTATTCTCTCCATAAGATCAGAGCCTATGTACGCAACGCAGCGCTCTTACATACCTCTATAAGGCTGCTGACTCACCCCCTCCCCCCTAACGTTAGGTTAAATACGCTCTGATTCGATGAACCGTGGGCATTCGCAAGTGCCTCTGCCTACCCCGCTTTGGGATGAAAAAGCGTGAAATGTATTAATTTTATTTTTTTCCGTTATGTTGTCTAGAATGATGAAAATGTTATTATCATTATTTAATGTTACCAGCAAACAATGAAACTCATATGTAACACATAAGTTTACATTTCTTATATTTGCCTACTTTATAATTATTTAAAAAGCTTACAATAAAATTAAAAGGTACGTGTCGTTTCGTATCACCTCTAGTTATTTACTCAGCGGCAGGAGGCGAATGGGTACAACGCCATCTATTATTGAAAAGCAAAGTTAAAAAAGAGAAAAAAGGGTGTAGTTGATTTTATAAATATCTCATGTTATTTATAAAAATAATATAAGGCAGGGACTAAATTTCTAGTTTCTGGAATAAAATACACTTTGTTTTGTTAGTGACTGCGCGCCATCTACTGGTGAGTAGCAACGTATGTATGTTTTGAACACCTTCTAAAATAGTCCATCATTAAATAAACAATATTTTTAACCCTACACAATTCAACTAAAAAAAAGTCCCAATATAATTTTCGTGGAGTAAAAAATACGCATATTCCCACCCTAAACTTTTTGTATGCTACTCAACAATAGATGTCGCCACAAATGCATATGCCGTCATGAAAGAATTGTTCATGTTTACTATAATAAACATTCATATAGGTAAATTTTCTGTAATTATTTACGTCAACTAAAAAATATTGTGTTTATATACGTTTTAATGTATTGTGTTTATATACGTTTTAATGTACCTAATTTGTCAACCATTTTTACTTTAAAAGTTTTACAATTACAGACAGAGGTGTTAATGATTTTATTGAAATATTTAGGTAGATATCATAAAAAAACATATTTTTCTTGTTCTTATATTCAGTTATCAACAAAAGAAACGAAAATACTTTAATGATTAAAAACACTCTACGCAGAAGCAGACAGAGAAACTTGCCATAAAAAAGCCCACGGTTCAATCAAATAGAAAAAAACAAACAAAAAATAACAATTCTCGTTTAAAATCGATGTTTGAAAATATAATCCAATTCCTCCCCACGAATATCATGTTCACCTGTCACATTTAAAATTCGCAAAACTCTTCAAACAGATTTACGCAACGCGTCGCAAATTGTCGCACAAATCGAATAAAGTGGCAACGATGTTAGACACTTAAGCAATTAGTGTACCCTGTGTCCACCCCGGGCGCCGTGGCCACCACGTGGACACGCTTTGTTTTTCACTCTGGACGCACTTTTACTGTTACTTTTCGGTTCTATAAAAGTTTATACATTACTTGTGGATACCTTGCGATTTAATTATTTTTTATATCACTATGAACAAGCGTTTGACCACCATCCTGCCTGATGTTAAGCAGCGATGTGGTCTACGATGGAGCACAGTTGTTCATTAGGTACCTATTCACCCCAGTGACTTGAAGAGCTTCAGACTGTACTGCGCAGGAAACACAGACTTATTATTATTAATTCGTGTAGTTTCAGTATTGATTTCTGTAAAAAAATACTGTCACGTAGTTTTATAACCATTACTCCAAAATTAACGCTTTTCTCATATAAACTTCCACCCACATTAAGAGTTCAATTTTTAAAAAAACTTATCTCACGTAAACACCAGATTTTTTTCAGATAAATACAACGAAACCAAACGGTTTGCATCTACTTTCATAGTGCGAGCCGCCAGGATGTAGAATGACTTGCCGAAGTCTGTGTTTCCTGCGCAAACCTGACTGTACAGTCCAGTCTATGATCTTAAAGCCACGGGTAAATAGGTACCTAATGAACAAGTGTGCTCCATCGTAGAACACATCGCTGCTTAACATCAAGCAGGATGGTGGTCAAACGCTTGTTCAATAGGTATGTTTAAAAAAAGAGTTTAGGGCTGGGTGCTAATGAGTCAGCGATGAATGAATTTCAGGACTTTGAGTTTTATTTTAATTTATAATAATAATAGATAATAATAAAACCTATATAGATTTATAATCAAGTGTATTAGGAGCGTTTGAACCCAGTAGTAAGTAGACTGTAGTGGTAGGTTCGTTGTAATTTATAAATGACGAAACATGTGGTGGATACTGTTTGTAATTTATATCGATTTTTATTAACACCCTAGCTGACCCGGCGAACATTGTTTTGCCATTATATATAATTAACACATTATATTGTTTTACACACATAATATAATGTTTTCTTGTTATGACACCTATTATTACTGTCCGAGAAAGAGTTAACATTGTTTCCTTGTTAATATATGTATTATACATATAAACCTTCCTCACTCTATATACCTACTAAATGTAAGAGCATAAAAATCTGTTGCGTACTTTTAAAGATCTAAGCACACATAGGACACAGCTATAGCCGACTTTGTTTTAATAATATGTATTGAATCACAAATGTACCTTTTTTATTTTCCAAGATCAATATTTAACTTTTTTTTTATTTACATGAAACTATCGACTGAAACCGATAGCTAGGTTTATCCGCCGACTTCTTACTTCTGACTGATTCCATTTTCATTATCCACATTGATTTGTCTGATCATAAAGTAAACTATATGAAATGTACCATGAGCCAGTATTCCATGGAAATAATTACCATACTAAAACCAGTAAAGTAGTACATTAACCTCATTACTTATAAAAATAGTTCCATCGATTATAAGTTAAACCCTGTTGCTGTCCCTTCCTGACGTTCGGAAAAATGTTGGTCGGAAAAGGACAAAAATATAGCAGATATACCTAGCCAAGAACCTACGAGGCTTTTCAAACTCTATTTGAGTTGATAAGTTGCATTTACCCCCAAATTTCGTGGCAATTCCCTTCTATAAAACAAGACGTTATTGAACAACATTTTCCTTCTCTAGGAAAAATGGGAGAGAGAAACTTGTTCTACAGAACATATGGGACAAAACCATATTTGCGGGACATACGCATACGCAAGACTACATAACTTTATACTACATAGTACAGTGGCGTGCACACTATATGGGCAAAAATACACTGCCTACCTTAGTATTGTAGCTTCCCGACCCAATAATATAGTTATCGCTAGATCTGTTTTTTTTTTGTATTCATGACAGAGGCTAAGGAAGGTCCTGTGTTTTGTAGGTTACCTATATTTCGTAAAGACAAGTTACCTATACATAGATGTCAATCCTTGGGGATCACTGCCTACCTTGTGGTAAGAGCCAGTGCACGCCACTGACATAGTGTAAGTATAAGTTCGGCCATTTCGTTTAGAGTTCTAACCCCACGAGGGGTGTATTTTGGCGAATCATCTTGGAGCCCGCTTTTTGGCAATGAAGATATGCAAATGTACGTTGCTTGGCAACGTGACGACACCAACGTTCTTCTGCGAGCCAAGTCTCTTCAAAATGTATATTATTACCAGCGGATTCGGTAAACGTTGTTCTGCCTATATAAATAAGTAAATACTACCACACAAGTTTTAGAACCTCTACTCTAAAATTAAGGTTTTTCTCACATAACCTAACCTAACCCCCTTTTTATCTCCTTAGGGGATAAATTTAGAAAAAAAATCCTGCGATCTCACCTAACCATATTTTTTTTTCTTATTTTACAACAACACACACATTGCCTTCATCCCATGCTAAGAACATCGCTGAAGTACTTGTGTTATCGAATTCAGACAATTATATGAATAAAGCACCCAGACATGTCCAACAAATACTTAAAAGTTCATCACATAAGGACTGTCAGCGGTGGGAATCGAACCCACGACCCTACGGAATCGAAGCAGACATGCTGACCACTACACCAACGGGCCCGTTTATATCATAAAAGAATACATGTGCAGCGCAAAATTTCACCTTCCTAGGGTCAAGTTTTTGGACTGGGCAGTGATGAATAAACCAGTCAGGACTTTGAGTCTTATACAGGGTGGCAAAAATGTATGGGCCCTGGAGGAAAACTACCTTAAATCCTTTAGTTAGCCTATATTACCTAAAGGACACATTCCTTCCTTCGAAAATAAACAAAACTGCATTGAAATATGTATGAAATTTCGCTAGTCGGACCCGGGAATCGGACCAACTAACAATAAAAAAAAATAACGCTCGCTCGCCTAATTTTATCATACGAAACATAGGGTCTTGTTCTGGATAGAATTTGTCTTACAAACATTTGGTCTTACAATTATCTTGTTGTACGAGATACCCATGAAATTTGATCTTTTTTACGAGTTTTTATTATCGTTGATGTTTATGTAAGTGTGCGCTGTTATATCATTATAATATCTAGTTTAAAACTGTGAAGTGTAGAACAATGATATCCCTGGTCACACTCTGACCTCAGAGTATTATGCGGGTAAAAAAACCAAGCACTTTATAACGTTATCTTTCGTATAACATTTTCATTGATAAAGCGGTTACAATCTTAATCATAAAAAGAAGAAAGCCTGAATTTTAGAAGATATTTTTGATAATACGTAATACCCAAGTATTATGTATATCTTATGAAATATATAAATATTTTTGAACAAAACGTTATATATTACTAATGCCACACTCATATTATTTTTATTTATACCTTAAAAAGCTCATAAGAAAGTGATACATTAATCAACAACAACCCCGTTTTCTAGTTGGAATCGTATCCGATTTAGCATTGGTAGGCTTTAAGAAAAGACTACGGCGTAGACGCTACGAACCACATGTATCTACATGCTACGAATCGTAGTCGTATCTGGTACATTAATGTCCAATGATTCCAATGCCAAGCATTTAATATCAATAGTATAAAACAAGGGCGCCTCCCGCTGTTTATTACTGTGTATGCTTAAAACTACACAACGGATTTTGATTCGGTTTAATTTTTTATCAAATACATGCATATAATAGCAGAGATCACTGTTAATAAATTGACAATACAAAGTGTCGGGTCAGTTAATTTTTAATAATTTTCATGATCTATCTAGTTTGGTGATAATTGACTACACATATCCGTGATGCGTTTAATACAATATGTAATAATGCTTTGTCAATAGAATGAGACTGCATCATCCACACGCAGTAGTGTGTTGTAAGGTCGCTTTTATTTAGTTGTTGTTCGATTCCATGATGACCAATGAAAAAAGTTTAAATTTACAAATCTGTGTCAGAAACACAATAGCGGTTTTTTAAACCCGAAAGTTCGGAAGGACGTTTGGATATTTGTTACTCTTTCACGCAAAAAGTACTGTACGGGTATCAATAAAAATTTACCACGAAAACGGGATGAAATGCAGTAACACCGCCGTGGTTCAACTAGTCCACAATAAATGTTAACAGTATAGTTACCCATATCTGAACCCCGTCAAATTTAGACGTCCAAACTCAAGCTCCAACTAATAGGAAATTCGCTAGTACTTGGGGGCAAAATTTGTCCGTCCGCGGGTGCCTTGAAGATCATTATCTGTCCGTGGCTGCGAGGAAGTTTAACAGGAACCTAGTTAGCTGGCCCCAACTCCCGCCGCCGCCGACGACGCCACCTTCGGGCCGCTTCAGGCAACTTGTTATAACCAGTTCTCGGCGCTACTCCTGTTGTGTACACTGTATTTGATCTCTTCAGTACACAATAGTGCTGAATTTCTTTTAACTTTAAGTCATCACCGATTGATTACAAACAGGTGAGTATTGTAATAGGTAGGCACGTTTAGATGTCAGTAGTATATGCCTACATATAATATGCTAAGAATTCGCATAACTCCAATCATTTCATTTCACTGATTATGCGGTAAGCAATCTGCAAAATAGATCTGTTCAGAACTCTTTTTATTTTCAAGAAGAATACTTTTTTTGTTTGTCATGTCAATGTCAACTATGTTCCATAATTTGACGTTTTTATTGTCTCATTGTTATTTTCACTTCTTTTCTTACCTTTCACAAAATGTACAACATTTTACCGAACCCGTTTTATTACTCCGACTACTCACGTACTACCTACTTCAACACCTGGCGACGCACCACCTATACAGCGCGTCCAAGGTCAGCATTCACCGTTACGTGGTTCACCTTTAAAGCGTTAAGAAACGAACAAACATTAAAAAAATCATTCGTACATATATGTAGCCGGACCTGAACGAAATTCAACGACATATCTATTCGGGTCGCAAAGCTGTGATGACAGTGGGCAGGACTCATAGTTCGTAGGACCTATGGCCGACGGGGTAGGTAACTCCTAGAGTGGCAGCCACAAATGGGAAGGCGTAGAGTAGGGGGAACTCCAACAAGCTGGTCGGTCGATCTGGTTAATACGACGAGCACGCATTGGTCGAGCAAGGCACAAGACATATCGGTTGTATTTCCAGCAGTGGATGTTAGTTCTGACATAATCGAAAAACTATTCCAGGGTCAACTTAGCCCACAAAATTTGAGCCCGCGGGCTAAATTGACCAAATACGTTTTCTCTTCGTGGTCGACTCAGCCCGCAATGCACTAATCCATAACAAGAGAAGGATACAAGAGCTCTGAAAGTGACGTAGGATTTGAACGGGGAATAATAAATCGATAATATTCGCGTTCTGGGTGGTCCCTTAAAGTGGTTCTAAGGAATTAACTTAGCTCACTGTACGAGCCATGCATGAATATGTCGAGATGACTACCCACAAATATGTATGTTATCAAGTTAGGCTAAACTGACCCCTGAAGCTAATGAACAGATCTAGAGGTTGTTTTAACTACATAGTTCTGTAGTCCTGTCTGTTTAAGCTTTTCAGGAATGCCCCCACACATCATCTATGCGCTGTTTGGCATAAACATTAGTTCTGGAAACTTCGACACAACAATACTTTGGCTGAGTTCGCTAATCGCTACTACTAACTGCTCGGTTCCAATGTCTAACAGTCAACTACTAATATGTAGTTACTACTTACGTGTATATAAAGAACACCAGAAACGGAACAGATTTGTTAGATACTACTTAGGTATTTACGGAGTTTTTTGTATCAAGAATCAGGCAACACTACCACTGAAACATAAAGGAATCATTATAAAAAAAGCCTTTAAAATTGATGAGAATATGTCCATTACATAATAACAATTAAGAATAAACAGTTTCGTTTGGAATATATTTCAGAAATACTGATTTTGTGATTGTACCTCTCTTAATCGGCGAGTTAACAGAGCTTCTTTTTCAGAGCCTATGTACGCACGCAACGCTCATACGATGAAGGACAACATCCTTATGAAACCCGTATACCACAAGGTGTGTGATCCCTATAACGACGATGGGCTCACTTGGGTTGGGTTTAATACGCTTGGTGAACAAATTCCCACAGCATAAGACCCATAGTCGTGGCGCGTCACGGATTAATAAATAAATAAATAATGGTGGCCTATGTCCAACAGTGGACGTCACTGGGCTAACATGATGATGAATGTGACGCTACAAAGATCTAGAACAAATTCAGTGACTTATGAGAAAAGCGAATGTCGGTAAAAATGGTGTTGCTCAATGTGTAAGTAGCCAAATTGAAATTTAACAGGACTAATGTGAAAAATAGTACCTAATAAATAAAAAGAACACTTCACGCCTTTTAATCCCAAAGTGGGGTAAGTCGAGGTACTTGTTAACAAGTTTAATTACTTTAATCATTTACTTTATTAAATGTCCAGGCTTCACCAGCTCGTTACCGTTATAGTTCGAACACCTTGTGGTATGCTGGTTCACCTTCGCCGCATGTGAGTTGTAGTACCGAGTAGCGGAAATAAGCTCAGTAAATTGGGTCTCGAATCCGCAACCTCCAATTGCAGATCCATTTCCTAATCCCAAGATCACAGACGGTTCTATTTAACGCCTAGTGGACAGTGAACGGCCATAGCCGTCAAAACAACAAAAATCTAATGCCTCTATTTCACTGTCCGCTAATGTGTTAATAATCATTATCATGTCCACTTTTGAACGATGACCTCCCCCATGTTTTACGTGATCAATTGGGGGGTATGCCAATAATCGCCACGCTTGGCAGGCAGGTTGGCGATCGTAGTGGTGTTGTGGTTTAACTCACAAAGAGCGTTCTCTAGAGAGTTCCCTCGCACAGAGGCCCAAGATAGGGAAATATTTCCGCCGTCACCACAAGGCTTAACTTATACTTAATATATTATTTTAAACGAATATCTTCCATGGACATTGTGTCATCGGTCTACGAAGACACAGTCTCACTATTTCAGCGAGCTCACTCCACGACACAATGAATCTAAACATAGCTACTAACAATATCATAACCAAATCCTCTACGGTACTTAGCACACTGCATCCTTATGTTACTTACCGTACATATGTAGATGCTATCATAAACCCTAACTTTGTACGACGACTGGCAAAATTCAATTGGACAAAACTAACACAAATTGACCTTAAATTAATAAGTTATCTCATACAACGCGAGCTCATTTTAACTGCCAATAGTTTTACGTAAAACCTCTACACATTTAACCCGGGCACATAATAATTTAGTAGTTACGTGCAGATATAGATCAGTAATAAGGGTTTATGCACAAAGTTCAACGCGGCAGTCGTAAAGACGCGCTACTCCCCGCTGCCTCGGGGTGGACGCACCCTAACAATGTTGGCGCAGCTAGATTACAGCTGATATCACTTTACGACTTTGTATTATGTTAGAATTTAACTTACGCTGTTTTATTGCTAGTAAATCTGTATGGGTATACTATACTCATGTAGACGCTAGGCTTGGGGTACCTCGAAGAAAGGGTAGGCAGAGGCACTTGTTAAGCAAATGGCCACGGTTCACAAAGCGTATTTAACCCAACGTGACAGAGGTGCAGCTATCACCGTTATCAGGTTCACATACCTTGTGGTGTGCGTGATGAACACGACGTTTTCTTTCACCGTATGAGCGTTGCATACATAGACTTTGAAAAGATTCCCAATGGTACACGACCAGTAAGCCGGTCCCGAACCCGCGACCTCCTCGAGTCGAGATCGCAAGTCAAGATAATCCGATCCAATTTTACCACAGACGCTATCGATTTACACAATTTTTACGTTATTCACAATTTGCATGAAAAAAATTACATTACGCGGGGTATAACTCGATATTTTCCTCTACTTTTATCCTCAATAAACACAAACACCTTCTAAAGCGTAAAAAATCCTTCTTTGTGCCACTGTGGTATTTAACAGTCTCCTTTGAAAAAACGGCTGGATCGATTTTTATGAAATTTTATGACAGCGATGTGGTCTACGATGGAGCACACTTGTTCATTAGATACCTATTACAGTATTAACAGTGTTTCTCTGCTTAGCTAATATTTATAAACCTTCTTCAAGAATCACTCTATCAATTAAAGAAAACCTTATCAAATTCCGTTACGTAGTTTTAAAGATAGGGACAGACAGCGGTAGGTGACTTTGCTTTATGTAGTGATATGGCAACATAAGCATACCAAGGTGTTATACCTAATCAGTTTTCCTCACACCTAGTGTCTGTATCGGCGGCGATGGCGGCACCTGATCGAGGGTCTTCCCTGGCGGGGTCGGGGGGTGGAGCTGCGGAGGCGATCAGCGCGGCAGCCGGAAATGAACTCCCGACGACTGCCGTCTGTCATGTAGACCTGTGCACGGCGTAGACTTGGCACTATTGGATAAAATAATAAGTTTTGTACGTGGTAAGTGCTGTTGTGTTGGATGAATGCACGCAAACAAAAAAAATGGAAACGAAATCATACCCCGAAAATTTAATTAGGACAAGTGAAATATCGGAAAACACTCAACAACTCGGTAAATAATCCTAGTTTGCCTTTAAATCATGTGATATGATTATCTAAGTTATGTATGTAATGAAAGTAGGTAAAAGTACATACATTATTAAAACTTGTAAACTTTTTAAGAGTTAGGTTTGTACATTGCAGTTTATTTCACTAGTTCACTAACCGTTGATCAATTTATACCAACTGAACTGTGGCCTTTATGCCTTGGTTTGTGACAGCAAAATTCAAATTCGTTTTATTTTCCTCCATGTCATGTCGACAAACACATAGCTCTATGACGATCTTAAATATGTTTCCATCGACATTGCTTTCCAGTTCACTAGTTGGAGACACAACCTATGTTCACCGTTTACTTCATTATTACTTCTGGAATTGTCCGGCGCGTACTCTTCGTCTTAGAAACAAATAAGAAAATTTGCTTATAATTTACCTTCGTATATTATAAGTTGAGCGATGTGTCATCTTACTGTGGTGTTTCACTTAACATTCCATTATTGTGTGCAAATGATAAAAAGTTTCGTTTTAGCAAGCTGAAGTGGCAGTGGGCCGGCCATATTAGCCGTAGAACCGATGACCGTTGGGGAAAACGAGTTTTCGAGTGGAGACCGCGTCTCGGCAAACGGAGTGGCAAACGCTCTCAGGCAAGGTGGACTGATGATACACGCAAGATGGCTAGCAGAAGCTGGATGCGAGAAGCCGAAAACAGATTACAGTGGCGTGCGATTGGAGAGGCCTATGTCCAGCAGTGGACAAGTATGGGCTGATGATGATGATGATGATAAAAAGTAAGTGGTTACAACATGTGCAGGTTAATTTACGTGTAGTAAGGAGGTTAATTTACTAACACTATTTCTTATTTGTTTCCAATTTGTATAAAGTACTAGTGGACGCCCCGCGATTTCATTCGCGTAGTTTCACTATTAAAAAAATATATATAGAAAGATGTTGATTTTACACTTTTTTAAGATTTTTTTTAATGTTCTCTTCGTACAAACCTTCTCTGGACTTCCACGAATAATTCAAGACCAAAATTAGCCAAATCGGTAACGGCATTGTTGAGTTATAACATTTTAACGAAAAGTGGCATTGATTTTTAATATATAGACACTACAACAGGTAGAACAGTTTTCTTCTTTCCTTAGTAGTCCTTCTCAGAAGAATAAAACTCTAACTAAATATCGAACGGATGAAAGAGTGATTTGAAAAATAGGTCTTGAACGAAATTTGGTCTCGTTCTTGACATAAAGACTTCCAACAGAACGTAATGAATACAAAATACTGGTTTAGACCAAACATATCTAAATAAAAAACCCTGAATAACTAAATATTTCGGATAAGTTTACATGCAAAGAAACCCACATTACAAATTTGATAGTCTTTAATGGTTAAGGTAAAAAAATGAATGAACGAGTAGTAAGTAATCTTGTTTTATTTATATCAGAAGAAGACCAAAATCATCCAAGGGCATCAGCAAATATCCGTAAACAAAGCTTTTCTTTACAACAGAAACTATGAAATCTTAGTCCATTGCGACACAGTGTAAGAAGATTCGGAGCACAGATTTGGTTTAATTCTGAAGAGCTTCAGCTCGCCCCGCCGACTGCCTCCGCCCGCCCGCCCCAGCGCTCGCTCTGCACATGCATACTCGCACAAGAAACTAGAATATGCTCTCATCTACAATGGGGAAAAGAACTTTCAATAGTAATAAGTTAAATTAAAATGTTTGTTCTGTCATAACGTTAGGTAAGGACATTGGTGTGCCCAGTCCATCCAATAATCTTTTGCACCACAAAGTTCGTGTTTATAGGCTATTAATTGGAAAAAATGCAGCTGGTAGAGCCACGAAAATTTCCCCCTAACGCGTTCGTGGAAATGTCAATAACCGCCACGATTGGCAGGCGTGTTGGCGATTGTTTGCTGCTTTCGACACAATTCTAAAATGTACATGATTATAATAAAAAAATCTGACAGTTAGGTTTAGATGGACATATAACCCAGTGTGCAGTAAACGAAGTTAGTCGGTAAGTAAAAACCGGTGGCTAGAACAGCCAAGCCTAGACCTCTACACAAGCGTATCTTACTATATATATGTACGTCCTAAAGTATAACCCACCAAGAATCTAGTATACCACTGTAAAAAGGGGGGTAGAAGTTTATACTTTCATATAGGTTTGCATATATCTAATTGCAAGGAAATTGCATATTGATAAAACAACGTTAGCTAGTAAACTCATAATTTCGTAAGACCGAACATTTGTAGACATAAGTAAGTCACTTTTAATCTGACAGTTGATTGCGGCCAGTACATCGTCCAGCACTAATTGCAAGGAAATTGCATATTGATAAAACAACGTTAGCTAGTAAACTCATAATTTCGTAAGACCGAACATTTGTAGACATAAGTAAGTCACTTTTAATCTGACAGTTGATTGCGGCCAGTACATCGTCCAGCAGGCCTAACACGCGCGTCAAGAAAGATATGACATAGAACAAATACGCGCTCTGATTGGCTGCTATGTCATAATACAAAGATTCGTTGTCCACATCGTGGCGAGTTGCACACGGCAGTATGAACGAGTGGCCTCGCCGCGACATGCTCGGAAGATTACAGCGGACTCACTGCCGCCGCCGTCTGGACAACTGGATGCAATGCTGTTCAACAGATTGCAGAGGTACACTGTATCGTAAT
>SJJU01007401.1:0-15466 GCA_012932125.1 Conopomorpha cramerella
CCGCCGCCGCGTACAGTATGGTCGGTTCCACCACGGCGACGTAGAGAGTCCTGAGGATCTCCGCGTTCAGGCCCCACTGCGCTCGGGCCGCTCTGGAAATCGCTTGGTGGAAGCGAATGGCCTTTGCGCAAACTTTCTCCAGGTGGGGCCCGAAGGTGAGTCCTCGGTCTATGGTGAGCCCCAGGATCGTAAGCTCCTCTCCCAACTTCAGCTCCACACCCTGGAAAAGAACTTTAGGAGGCCGGAACTTTAGCCTTCTGGTGACCAGGATAGCTTGGGTCTTATGGGCCGCAAATTTCATTTTGGCTTCCTGGCCCCATTTCGCCACCAGCTCCAGTGCCTCCTCGGCACTCCTCTCTAGCTCCTCCGTGGTCTTTGCGCACGAGACGATGAGCAGGTCGTCAGCAAAGGCCTGGATGTGCGCCTTGATGTTCTCTGCCCTACAAAGCAGAGGATCCATCTGCAGGTTCCACAGCAGTGGGCCACACACAGAGCCCTGAATGCATCCCTTCTCGGAGGGTCTGCTCGATCTGGCTCCAGCGTAGGTCACGTTGACTTCCCTGTTAGAAAGGTAGTCGCAGAGGACCAACGCTGAAGCTGAGTCATGGACCCTCTCGAGTATGAGGGATTTCATCCAGGGCCACCACGCGCTGTCAAACGCCCCTTCGATGTCGAGGGAGATGATTAGTACCATCTCCCTTTGGGCCACTCTACTTTTTATAAGTTCAACTGCATCATATAGCGCGTCGTCAGTCCCCCTCTGAGGCATAAACCCATATTGCCTTGGGCTTAGCCTTTCTTCTTTTAGTAGCCTCCATGTGAGGCGCCTAGCCAGCAGCTTCTCCAGCGTCTTCCCGAAGATGGCCAGCAATCCAATCGGTCGAAAGGACTTGGGTGCTGTGTAGTCAGCTTTCCCGGGTTTTTTAAGCGTCAGCACCCAAGCCCTTTTCCAGCTCTTCGGGAAGATTGCCAATCTTTGGCACGCGTTGACAATTCTCAGGAACAATTCTGGAGTGGTCTCTATCGCCTGTCTGCAAATGTCTGCCGTGAGACCGTCTTCGCCCGGCGCCTTTCTTGGGTGCTGCTCGTCCAAGACGGATTTTAATTCGGCCAAGGTGAAGGGCTCGTAGCTGTTCGCGTATTCGCGCCGAGCAGTCGCCTCTCTTGCTTCAGTCTCCAGTCGAAGCGCTCTCTGGGTGTCAGAGTCCGTGTCGGGATCGTCTTTGGGGAAGAAGGAGTTGGCCAGCAGATCCGCTGACTCTTGTTCCGTGAGGGTCGTACCAGTTGGGTCCCTGAGCAGCACATTTTCAGCTCTCCCTTCCGTTACCTTGAGTACTCTGTGAACCTTGTCCCAAATGGACTCTTTGTTTTGGGTTTCACAGAACTGTACCCAGCTATCCGTCCGGGCCTTGTCAATGGCTGATTTGTACCGCTCAAGAGACTCAACGTACTCTTGGACTACCAGGTCTCTTCTCCGCGGGCAGGCGTTCTTTATTCTGCGCCTTCTTTTCTGTAGTTCCCGTTTCAACCCAGACAGCTCGCTCGACCACCAAACAGTTGTTTTGTTTGTTTGTTTTGGGGTCATTCTTCCGAGCACGGACTCGCACACCCTCTTTACACACTCCGTGTAAGATGCCACCAGCTGCTCTAGCTCTTCTGCGGTTTGCACCGTGTCTTCGCTTATCTGTGCCAGTCTCTCTGTCTCTACCCGGATTTTGGTCTGGAATGTTTTCCAGTCTGGATTTTTAGTGTTATAGATCCTTGTGGACCGGTCTGACTCCGCTGGTAAGGCTGCGTTTTCTGTTTGTAGATAAAAGACTATGGGTCTGTGGTCCGGTGCAGAGGGGATCAGGTCCGGGAGCACCTCCCAGTCAGTGGCCCGATGCACGATGTTGGCACTGCAGGCTGTGACGTCTACGATACTTTCATAGAGTCGTCCCCCTCTGTATATTGAGAAAGTGGGTGTGCTTCCTCTGTTCAGGATCTCCAGATCCATTTCACCGAAGGCCTCCTGCAGCTCGTGGCCCCTCCGGTCTTCCAGTCTGCATCCCCACCAGGCGCTCTTGGCGTTGACATCACCCCCCAAGACGACGTTTGAGCAGGACAGACCGTTTTTAATCCTCTGGATTTCCCGTATCTGTCCTGTTACATCCTTTTCCCCTTCCAGGTATACTGATACCAGTCCCACCCGGAAACCATTCTTTGTGATAACACAGCCGGTTAAGGTTTGTGTTATTATTCCCGGGTGGGCTGTTACTCCTGTGTTGGGGTCCAGGATTATGATTGCCGCCTTGTTGGGGTTCTGCCGGTCCGCGGTCTGCGCCTGCACCACTGTGTAGGATGCAGACGTGGTGACCCTACCCGTTGCGCCCGTGTATGGTTCCTGGAGGAGCAAGGCAGCGCAGCCATTTTTTCTTGCGACGGCGATGGCTTCAAGATGAGCCGCCCTGCACCTCCCCAGGTTACATTGTAGGAGCTTTAAGGGGACCTTCAGGAATAGTCTACTCTATCTCTGGAGATCCTGTCCCACTTCTCCCATTCTGGGCACTGCTGCGAGTATGCAGGATGTCCAGCATTTGCTCCTTTTCTTCGGCTGCAGTGAATACATTGAGGCTCCGAGGTTCGTGGACATTTCCTAGTCGAGTGTGCCACTCCGCAGTAACCACAGGCTTCCTCCGCTCGACAGGTTTTTGCTGTGTGATTATATCCAAAGCACCGGTAACACTGTGTGAGGGGGGATTGGTCCTTTGCTGTTACTAGTTGGAAGCCAATCCTCAGCCTCCGCTCGACCAGGTGCTTCCATATTTCCGGCTCAACCTCCACGATATAGTCGTGGAAGGTTGTGTTCCGGCCCTTAATCCTTCGTACTATTTTCATAGCCTCTTTTTTAATTTTTTCCTCAGGGACCTCCTTCAGCATTTCCCTGTTTTGGGAGATGATCGCCTCCAATAGTCGCTCCTCTCCCAGGTCACTGGAGACCTCTTTCAACCTGAGCAGAGGGTGTCTGGTCTTCGGCTCTGTGACCGTGAGGGCCTCCCGTGACTGTGTGATGGCTGTCCTCAGGGTCTTTTTTTGGTCCTTGGTGTCGCAGGAGATGAGGAGTTTGCTATCTTTTAGCTTTCTCACCTTATTGACTCCTATCCCCAGCGACACCACATCCGCGTATTTTTTGACCACTTTGAGGACGTCATCACCGGTCTTCCTTGGATCAGCTGACTCCACAATTAGGGCGTTCTGCGCAGGTCTGTCCTGTGCCCCGGGGCTTCGGTCCTTTCCCGCAGACTCCTTCGGGTCAGTGGTATTTCGTGTCGGCCTAGGTCTGCCCAGAGTTGCGGTGTTTCCCTGGCAATGACCAGGGGAATGCCCCTCACTGGCTGCCACCAGCGCCGCCAGTGTCTGACGCATTTCCGCTATGGCCATCTCCGTCTCCAAGTTTGCGGGGGGGCTTAGAGTTTGGCCGGTTGTTGATTCCAGGGCGGTCCTGACAGCCCTGAGGTCCTGCTTAGCTTCCTCCAGGGACTCTCTGTTGGCGGCCATCGACGTCTGGAGCTGCTGCACTTCCCCAAAGAGGGGGTCCCTAGAATTTTCTTTCTCTCCCGCGAACTTGTGTTGGATGGTCTCCATCACCTCTCGCATCAGCTGCAACTCAGCCCGGACTTCTGTTAGCTGGGAAGGGTCCACGTAAGGAACCGTCGGCCCCGTTACCTGCTCGGTAGCTTTCACATGGTCGAATAATCGATCCATGCTTCGGCGCATGTCGTCGAGCTGGTTTGAGAGGCCGGCGGTCCTGGTTCCCAGGTCTGCGATGGCCTCTTGTATGGCGGTGGCGGCCAGAAGTTTGTTCCCCACATCAGTGTTGAGCTCCGGGGTTTGCTCGCAAGACGCCAGGTGACTGAGGATCGTTTGCTGAAGAGCCTCCAGCCGATCAGGCATTGCTCTTATGGCTCTGAAAGGCTCGTCAGTCTCGAACCCCAGCCAACCTCTTATCGCTTCAGCTTCCTTAAGTGTGAGCCTTATGTCCTTCCTTGCTCCTTCGACCTCCAAGGATAGGCCCGCCCTAAGGTCCGCAAGCTCCCTTGAGTGGGCACGCTCCAGGCGTAGCAATTCTCGGGCGTTCCGGAGTTTCTCCGCCTCGAGGTTATATTTGTGGCGGGAGCGTGAATCCGAGAGTGAGAGGCAGGTCTCGTACATTGCTTGCAGAGACTCGTGGACGATCACCTTACACTCCTTTTTCATATTTCCCGCTGCTTCAAGTGCCGATTTCCCGGCCTGGAGACACTCATTGGCGAATTTATTTGCCTGATCCATTTCCACACCAGCACCTCTTCCTCCTTGTGGAAGGAGGCTCTTCCTGCGGGCAGGGGTGTGGTCAGGAATCGCGGGATTGCAGGCCGCCGACGTCTCTTGAGTGTTTGTGGTCTCTTCGTCTTCGCGGAGGGCGCTCATGTTCTGCTTGGGTCCTGTGATATCCGGCGCCACGGCTGGGGACAGTAGCAAGTCTTCCTCAGCCTCTGGAGCCTTAGTGATTGCATCATTATGGGCCTTTTCCCTGAGCGGGCGAGAGGACCTCGCCGCCGCCTCCATGACCGTCGCAGTTGCGGATACCGCTGGGCGTGCGGTCGTCCTGGTCTTTTTTGGTGGCTGCGTGATTGCTGGTCTCTGCATACTGCGCTTTGTGTTGAGGGGTGCAAGGAGCACTGATGTGACAGTGAACCCTGATGTGACAATGAACCAAGATGGTGATAGTAATCAGGGAGCAGTACCAGATTACACAAGGACAGACACTTACAGTTGGAATAATAAATAACCTATGATGTAATATAGAAAATGCAAAAGTATAAAATAAAATGAAGTATCTCAGTAAAAATTTATAAAATCAAAATTATCTGAATTATATAAGAAAAAATAATAATTAAATTTAAAGTCAATAAAACAATAAAACTAAATCACAGTAGTAATCAATAAAATTTTCAATGCTGTAAAAATTAATTAAATCTAAAATCAATAAATAATAATAAAACAAAGTAAGAATTTATCAATCTTAAATCTATAAGATAGCAAATTAACAATCAAAATCTAGATAGCCAAATTTAATTATTAATAACAATTTCTTTTTTTTTTTTTTTTTTTTGCAGTACAATAATATCTGAACTGGAAAATTGGAAAATTAATAAAATTTAAGGTCAATAAGTAATAAATTGTAATAAAAGATAAAATTATAATGTCATATAGTGATAAAGTAAAGCAACGAGCAGCGGGTGTATATAGCCACGACAGCAACAGTAGCGAGTAAATAAAGCGACATACAATAATGAAACAAATAACAAAATATTAACAATAGACAATTTTACAAGCAGCAATACAGCCAGTAGAAGCCAAGCAATGGGGTAAAAATGCAAAGCAAATATTTAGGTGGTAGCAAGCGGTCTGGTAAGTTACATATAACAAAGTCACAAAAACAAAATGTGCATGAGCTGGTGCAATGGTCAAGAGCGGTTTTTTTTTTTTTATTTTTTTTTTTTTATTTTTTTTTTTTTTTTTTTTTTTTTTTTTTTTTTTAAATAACTCTTTTTATTGACAATGCACTGCGCCTTACAATGGTGAAAACCGCGTGTCGCTGCGACCTATGGTTCCCTAGATACGCCCGTTGCAACTTTTTCAAGATGGCGGACAATATGGCCGCTCCAACCACAACTCCTGCCCACTTATGCCGAAACTAGCCGTGTTTGGGCTCTTTTTGTAGGTTTCGACGCGGGTGGCTGAATGCACATAAATTTATTGGCGTATAAGCAACTTTCGATTTTTAAATTGAAAAAAATAGGTATTTTATATGAAAAATTAATTCTAAAATTTTTTCCCAATTAAAAATGGTATATCTGTATAGTGATTAGTATTAGAGCTGAATTTAGATAATTTTTAGTATAATGACCTTAAACCTAAGTGACCTCTAGGGGGTAGTTCTGGTCAACCCTTAATGTTAAAAAAATTATATAATTAAAACGGCTGCACTTACAATTACAATTTTTTCAGGATGTGTAGCGGTTCACTGGTGCTGTCTTCTGATAATATAAAATTATGTGGTCTTCGATCTAGTTTCAGAGGTAGATAAGATTGAAACTTTCAGGTTTTTTAAAAGTCTTATAAATCCCTCAATTTTCAATATTTTTCCCGGAGGAAAACGGCTTCTGGCTTGTATCGGCGGCGCCCACAAAATGGCCTCCTCGGAACTTGGAGAACTCCCCCCCTTCGCAGAGCACGTGTACACGTGGTTTCCGGTTTTTCCAGGATGACGTCACTCTGCGTGGAGGGAAAAATCCCGGAGAGGTCTCTTCCTGTGTGGCTTCCAGAGACGCACAAAATGGAGTGTAAAAATATATATGTCACCGCTTTAGTTTTTGAGTAATTAACACTTTTCTGTTAAAATTTTAGTGAAAATTGTACACTTTTGCACGGTAAACAAAGAAAACTTTCTCAGTTTTCCACTTTTCTTCCTGAAATTTTGTCCGCACCTCGGGCACACACTTGCACAACTTTTGGCGTTCACAGAATTAATATTTCACTGTTTTTGGATTTTTTGTGAATTTTTTTTTGTGCGGAGCTAAAAATTTTTCTGCACACCGCAAAGTTGTTAGAAGCGTACTGGGTTAGGTTAGGTTAGGTTAGGTTAGGTTAGGTTAGGTTAGGTTAGGTTAGGTTAGGTTAGGTTAGGTTAGGTTAGGTTAGGTTAAGGTAGGTTAGGTTAGGTTAGGTTAGGTTAGGTTAGGTTAGGTTAGGTTAGGTTAGGTTAGGTAGGTTAGGTAGGTTAGGTAGGTTAGGTTAGGTTAGGTAGGTTAGGTTAGGTAGGTTAGGTTAGGTTAGGTTAGGTTAGGTTAGGTTAGGTTAGGTTAGGTTAGGTTAGGTTAGGTTAGGTTAGGTTAGGTTAGGTTAGGGTGCGAAGTCAGATCGCCCCCTCGTGTGCCTGACTGTTATTGGGTACCTCCTCGCGGGGGTAGCCCTTTAGCAGTCGGGCCGGCGCACCCTGGGCAACGGAAGAATGTGCATCAGTCGTCGGCTCGCGCTGGCGGCCCATGCCATTCTGACGGCCGAGAATCTGACACCATCGTCGCTCCGGGCCCCCTCTGCTCTATCAGAGGGCTCCCCTGGAGCGGCAAGGACAGGGCCTTCGGAGTCCCGTCCGCCCTGTCACACATCGTAACCCCTGTGGGATTCCTCCCCAGGGACCGAGGGTCTGGTCGACAACGTCCGGACTGCGAGGAGTCAACCTCTATAAAAAATCCCCAATTCCACACGCTGGGAAACCGTGGCGTGTGGATGCTCTCCGGAGCGGCAGCAGGGCACAGCTGTCACTAGCGGCCCCGGTCCTACAGCGGTCACTGTAGGAACAGTTATAATGGTTGGTAAAAACACAGATTCGATTCCCCGGGTGGGTCCCGTCCGCAAGGACGGGGAATCCCACACCACCCCGCAAGGGGTGGTCTGCCCCCGTGATACGGGGGGGGGCAAGCCACCATTCCGCGCCTAGCGCGAATCGGCCATACGACCCGGTTAGCCACCGGCGCCGTGGGGTTTTGGGGCCCCACGGTGTTAAATGTGCTACCCAAGCACAGCGTGACTCGGACGACGTTTCGAGTGACGCGGGGAGCGAGTCCGCTCCGGAGCCTGGCAAGGCCCGACGCAAGCGCGCGCGCGCCCCCTCCTCTCTCTCGGTCCAACTCTCGGAACTGGAGAGCAGCCAGGGGGAGGAGGAGGAAGCGCCGGCGGAGGCCCCAAAGCGAGGGAGAGGGCGGCCCCCCACCCACGGGGAGGACATCGGCCTGGGCAAGGCTCGCGCCGAGGCCCAGGCCGCCCGAAGGGAGGCACTCGCAAAAGAGTCCTCCCTGACCCCCCCAGTTGTTCCCGCGCAGCAGAAGCGCGAAAGGGCCCCACCAAATGCCCTGAGAGAAGCCCGAGCGGCGGCACCCGGCGAGATGACCTCCGCCGACCTCCACCATAGGGTGGAGGAGAATGTGGGGGTTATCCTCGACGTTGCCGCCAGATCGGGCAACTTGAAGGGCACTTTTGTGAAGGCCCTCAAGGACGCGGCGGGGCTCCTTCAGGGGGCCCTCGAGGAATTCGCCATGCGCACCCCTACGGAAGAGGTGCGCATCCTCCACAGGGCGAACCGGTCCCTCCAGGCGGAGCTCGAGAGAGAGAAGGCGGACAAGGCCGCAATCTTGTCCCAACTCCAAGAGCTCCGCCTGAAGGCGGGGCCGACAGAGACCGGCCCCAGGGCCCCCGCGCAACAACCCGCGCAAATAGTGGAGAAACCCGCACTGGAGGAGCTGACGCGCTCAATCGTCGCCCAGTGCGGGTCCATCATGAACGCCCGGCTGGAGGCGCTCGAGGAGCGCCTCCTACCGGCTAGGAGGGTCCGTCCGCCGCTGGCAGCCGACGTCCAGGCTGCAGCGGCAAGCGCTGTCGCCCACACCGGGCCTCAGCCGCAGAAGGGGAAGGGGAAGGGGAAGGGAAGGGCAAACCTTCTGCCCCCCGCCCAACCCCGACCCCCGCACCGACTGGGTCTTCCCCGCAGCCTGGACCGTCGTTCCCGGCTGCCAGTGCGTCCGCGTCCGCTCCGGCGAAGTCTTCCTGGGTGGAGGTGGTCAAGCGCGGCAGGCGCTCGAGTGCCAAGCCGCCGCCACCTCCACCGAAGCCGAAGCCGAAGAAAGCAGCCGCCCCGCCACCCAAGGCCAAAAAGGGCAAAGGCGTCGCCCCAGGATCCCTCCGCGTCCCGCGCACAGTGGCAGTGTCACTGAGCCTCTTGCCGGGCGTGGAGGAGGAGGGCGACACGTGGATAAAGATATTGACCGAGGCTCGCGACAAAATATCGCTCGCGAGCCTCGGCATATATGATTTAAGATTCCGCCGGGCGAGGGCCGGGGGGCGGCTTTTAGAGCTCCCCGGCACCGCCGAAGAGATAGTGGCCAAGGCGGACGCCTTGGCCGGCCGCCTCCGGGAGGAGCTGTCCCCGGAGGTGGTGAGGGTGTCCAGGCCCGTCAAGTGTGCGGAGCTGCGCTTGGCGGACCTGGATGACTCAGTAACAGCAGAGGAGATTGTCGCCGCCGTGGCTGTGGCAGGTGGTTGCGCCCCCGTCTCCATCACGGTGGGGCGCACCGCGGAGGCGGCCGTCAGAGGCCGCTCCCGGACTGTATGGGTCCGCTGCCCCGTCGCGGCGGCCAAGGCCCTGGGCCGGGCGGGTCACTTGCCCGTGGGCTGGTCCAGGGCCCGTGTAACTCTATTGGAGGGACGCCCGATGCGCTGCATGCGCTGCCTTGAGCCGGGCCACGCACGGGCGACGTGCTCGTCGCTCGTGGACCGCACCGGTCGCTGCTTCCGGTGCGGTCAGCCCGGCCACAGGGTGCGCGACTGCAGCGCATCCGAGGCTCACTGCCCCCTATGTGCCGCGGCCAACAAGCCCGCAGGCCACAGGGTGGGGGCAAAGAGTTGTGTGGCGGCCCCGCAGCCGGGCCGCAACAACAGAAGGAGGGCCCAGAGACGGGCAAACACGAAAGAAAGGGCCTCCGAGCCAATGGAGGCCCAGATTGAGGGGTCGTCGGCGGACCCGCCTCGGTCCGTCGCCGCGGCGGTCGTAGCCAGTGACCGCCGCGGAAGCGACTGAATCGGGCACTGGGGGGTCGGTCGCGTGCAAGGCGGGGGCCTGCGCGCGAACTCCACCGACCTCCCCATCGAGGGCGACGGGGCCACGTGACTTCGGCACCGTCGCCTCACAACAAGTTAGTTCGCGGGGAGGGCCACAAGCCCCTCCCCGCAGGGTAGCGGGCCCGCCTCTTTACAGCGGGCCCTGCGCGGCCGGTGTCCCCTTGAAGTTGTGCTCTAGGGTGTTCCGGGGGCACCGGCTCTTTCGCGCAGAGAAGTCACCGGGGGGTTTTAGTGGAATCACCACATAACCTCGTCGTCTCCCCCGCAGACGACGGGGTATCCGAAGGGATTTCCCCCCGTCAACAAAAAAAAAAAAAAAAAAAAAAAAAAAAAAAAAAAAAAAAAAAAAAAAAAAAGGTTAGGTTAGGTTAGGTTAGGTTAGGTTAGGTTAGGTTAGGTTAGGTTAGGTTAGGTTAGGTTAGGTTGGGGTGCGAAGTCAGATCGCCTCCTCGTGTGCCTGACTGTTTTTGGGTACCTCCTCGCGGGGGTAGCCCTTTAGCAGTCGGGCCGGCGCACCCTGGGCAACGGCAGAATGTGCATCCGTCGTCGGCTCGCGCTGGCGGCCCATGCCATTCTGACGGCCGAGAATCTGACACCATCGTCGCTCCGGGCCCCCTCTGCTCTATCAGAGGGCTCCCCTGGAGCGGCAAGGACAGGGCCTTCGGAGTCCCGTCCGCCCTGTCACACATCGTAACCCGACCTGACCGAGGGTCTGGTCGACAACGTCCGGACTGCGAGGAGTCAACCTCTATAAAAAATCCCCAATTCCACACGCTGGGAAACCGTGGCGTGTGGATGCTCTCCGGAGCGGCAGCAGGGCACAGCTGTCACTAGCGGCCCCGGTCCTACAGCGGTCACTGTAGGAAAACGTTTATAATGGTTGGTTCCAAGTCAGAAACAATTCCCCGGGTGGGTCCCGTCCGCAAGGACGGGGAATCCCACACCACTCCGCAAGGAGTGGTCTGCCCCTGTGATACGGGGGGGGCAAACCACCATTGTGCGCTTCGCGCACATCGGCTTGACGACCCGGCTAGCCACCGGCGCCGTGGGGTTTTGGGGCCCCACGGTGTTAAATGTGCTACCCAAGCACAGCATGCTCTCCGCGACTCGGACGACGTCTCGAGCGACGCGGGGAGCGACGTCATGTCTTTTGACTCCGGGGAGTGCACCCCTGGCAAGGCGCGGCGCAAGCGCGGGCGCATCCCCTCCTCCGTCTCGGTCCAAGTCTCGGACCTGGAGACCAGCCAGGGGGAGGAGGAGGAAGCGCCGGCAGAGCCTCCCAAGCGGGGGAGAGGGCGACCCCCCCCCCACGGGGAGTACATCGGCCTGGGCAAGGCTCGCGCCGAGGCCCAGGCCGCCCGAAGGGAGGCCCTCGCTAAAGAGGCCTCCCTGACCCCCCCAGTTGTTCCCGCGCAGCAGAAGCGCGAAAGGGCCCCACCAAGTGCCCTGAGAGAAGCCCGAGCGGCGGCACCCGGCGAGATGACCTCCGCCGACCTCCACCAGAGGGTGGAGGAGAATGTGGGGGTTATCCTCGACGTTGCCGCCAGATCGGGCAACTTGAAGGGCACTTTTGTGAAGGCCCTCAAGGACGCGGCGGGGCTCCTTCCGGGGGCCCTGGAAGAATTCGCCATGCGCACCCCTACAGAAGAGGTGCGCATCCTTTTCAAGGCGAACCGGTCCCTCCGGGCGGAGCTCCAGAGGGAGAAAGAAGACAAGGCGGCCGTCTTGGCCCACCTTCAAGAGCTCCGCCTTAAGGCGGGGCCGACAGAGACCGGCCCCAGGGCCCCCGCGCAGGAACCCGCGCAAGAGTTAAATAGACCCGCACTGGAGGAGCTGACGCGCTCAATCGTCGCCCAGTGCGGGTCAATGATGAACGCCCGGCTGGAGGCGCTGGAGGAGCGCCTCCTACCGGCTAAAAGGGTCCGCCCGCCGCTGGCAGCCGACGTCCAGGCTGCGGCGGCCAGCGCTGTCGCCCACACCGGGCCTCAGCCGCAGAAGGGTAAGGGGAAGGGGAAGGGCAAGGGCAAACCTTCTGCCCCCCGCCCAACCCCGACCCCCGCACCGACTGGGTCTTCCCCGCAGCCTGGACCGTCGGTCCCGGCTGCCAGCATGCCGCAGTCCGCCACAGAATTGCCATGGGTGGAGGTGGTCAAGCGCGGCAGGCGCTCGGGCGCCAAGCCGCCGCCACCTCCACCGAAGCCGAAGAAGGCAGTTGCCCCGCCACCCAAGGCCAAAAAGGGTAAAGGCGTCGCCCCAGGATCCCTCCGCGTCCCGCGCACAGTGGCAGTGTCACTGAGCCTAGTGCCGGGCGTGGAGGAGGAGGGCGACACATGGATTAAAATCCTCACCGAGGCTCGCGACAAAATATCGCTCGCGAGCCTCGGCATATATGATTTGCGATTCCGCCGGGCGAGGGCCGGGGGGCGGCTTCTAGAGCTCCCCGGCACCGCCGAAGAGATTGTGGCCAAGGCGGACGCCTTGGTCGGCCGCCTCCGGGAGGTTCTGTCCCCGGAGGTGGTGAGGGTGTCCAGGCCCGTCAAGTGTGCGGAGCTGCGCTTGGCGGACCTGGATGACTCGGTAACAGCAGAGGAGATTGTCGCCGCCGTGGCTGTGGCAGGTGGTTGCGCCCCCGTCTCCATCACGGTGGGGCGCACCGCGGAGGCGGCCGTCAGAGGCCGCTCCCGGACCGTCTGGGTCCGCTGCCCCGTCGCGGCGGCCAAGGCCCTGGGCCGGGCGGGTCACTTGCCCGTGGGCTGGTCCAGGGCCAAAGTGACGTTACTGGAGGGACGCCCGATGCGCTGCATGCGCTGCCTTGAGCCGGGCCACGCACGGGCGACGTGCTCGTCGCTCGTGGACCGCACCGGTCACTGCTTCCGATGCGGTCAGCCCGGCCACAGGGTGCGCGACTGCAGCGCATCAGAGGCCCACTGCCCCCTTTGTGCCGCGGCCAACAAGCCCGCCGGCCACAGGGTGGGGGCAAAGAGTTGTGCGGCGGCCCCGCAGCCGGGCCGCAACAACAGAAGGAGGGCCCAGAGACGGGCCCGAAAAGAGAAGGGCCCTCCGGCCCCAAACGGAACTGAAGAAAGGGCCTCCGAGCCAATGGAGGCCCAGACTGAGGGGTCGTCGGCGGACCCGCCTCGGTCCGTCGCCGCGGCGGTCGTAGCCAGTGACCGCCGCGGAAGCGACTAATCGGGCACGAGGGGGTCGGTCGCGTGCAAGGCGGGGGCCTGCGCGCGAACTCCACCGACCTCCCCATCGAGGGCGACGGTGCCACGTGACTTCGGCACCGTCGCCTCACTTTTTTGAGTCTTTTCGCGGGGAGGGCCACAAGTCCCTCCCCGCAGGGTAGCGGGCCCGCCTCTTTACAGCGGGCCCTGCGCGGCCGGTGTCCCCCTGAAGTTGTGCTCTAGGGTGTTCCGGGGGCACCGGCTCTTTCGCGCAGAGAAGTCACCGGGGGGGTTTAGTGGAATCACCACATAACCCCGTCGTCTCCCCCGCGGACGACGGGGTATCCGAAGGGATTTCCCCCCGTCAACAAAAAAAAAAAAAAAAAAAAAAAAAAAAAAAAAAAAAAAAAAAAAAAAAAAAAAAAAAAAAAAAAAAAAAAAAAAAAAAAAAAAAAAAAAAAGGTTAGGTTGGGGTGGGGTGCGAAGTCAGATCGCCTCCTCGTGTGCCTGACTGTTATTGGGTACCTCCTCGCGGGGGTAGCCCTTTAGCAGTCGGGCCGGCGCCCCCTGGGCAACGGCAGAATGTGCATCAGTCGTCGGCTCGCGCTGGCGGCCCATGCCATTCTGACGGCCGAGAATCTGACACCGTCGTCGCTCCGGGCCCCCTCTGCTCTATCAGAGGGCTCCCCTGGAGCGGCAAGGACAGGGCCTTCGGAGTCCCGTCCGCCCTGTCACACATCGCAACCCCTGTGGGATTCCTCCCCAGGGACCGAGGGTCTGGTCGACAACGTCCGGACTGCGAGGAGTCAACCTCTATAAAAAATTCCCAATTCCACACGCTGGGAAACCGTGGCGTGTGGATGCTCTCCGGAGCGGCAGCAGGGCACAGCTGTCACTAGCGGACCCGGTCCTACAGCGGTCACTGTAGGAAAAGCTTTAATGGATTGTGACAAAACGAATGATATTCCCCGGGTGGGTCCCGTCCGTGAGGACGGGGAATCCCACACCATCCCGCAAGGGGTGGTCTGCCCCTGTGTTACGGGGGGGGCACACATCCATTCGGCGCTCTGCGCCAATAGGCCTGATGATCCGGCTAGCCACCGGCGCCGTGGGGTTTTGGGGCCCCACGGTGTGAAATGCGCCACCCATACCGACGAAGCGCCGCCGAGTCCTGGGGAGGACGCCGCTGACGCTGGAGAGTTCGCCTGGGCGGACGAGGTCTCCAGCGGCAGCGAGGCGATGGCGGTGGATTCTGGAGGCTCCACCTCGGAGACCTCCACCAAGGCCATGCGCCGTAAGAGAGCGCGCCCCCTGTCTGCTGTCGTGGCTCAGCTTCCTGAGCTCGACAGCAGCCAGGGAGAGGAGGATGCGCCTGCAGAGCCACCGCAGGCGCCTCCCAAACGCGGGAGAGGGCGGCCCCCGACGACGGGCGAATACATCGGCGGGGGCAAGGCCCGCGCCGAGGCCCAAGCCGCCCGACGGGAGGCCGTCCGCAAGGAGACCTCCGAACGACCGGAAGCAGCAGCTCCAAGCAGAGAAAGGGCCCCGCCGAGTGCCCTAAGGGAGGCCCGAGCGGCACCCGACACTATGGCCTCTGCTGACCTCCCCCGGAAGGTGGAGGAGAATGTAGAGGCCGTACTGAGGGTTGCCGCTAAGTCGTCCAACCTAAAGGGCACTTTCCAAAAGTCCCTTAAGGAAGCGGCGGCGTCCACGCGGGACATTATGGTGGAGCTGCTGAGGCGCACCTCTTCCGACGAGGTGCGCACCCTGGAGCGGGAAAAGAGGCTGCTGCAGGCGGAGCTCGACAGGGAGAGGGCCGATAAGGCCGCAATCCTCTCCCAGCTCCAAGAGCTCCGCCGTAAGGTGGATTCGCTGGAGACCCGCTCCAGGGCTCCCGGGGCGGGCGTGGATCGGCCCGCACTGGATGAGCTTAGCCGCTCAATCATCGTCCAGTGCGGGACGATGATGAACGCCCGGCTGGAGGCGCTGGAGGGGCGCCTCCTGCCGGCCAAAAGACTTCGCCCGCCTCTGGCGGCCGACACACGGGCCGCAGAGGCGAGCGCTGTCCTTCGATCCGAGGGCAAGAAAAAGGGTAAGGGCAGGGGTAAAAAAACCTCAGCTCAGGCCCCGACCCCTGCCCCAAGAAGACAGGGCCCGGAGCGGCCGTCGCCGCAGCCGGGACCGTCGGTCCCGGCTGCCAGCGTGCCGCGCCCAGCACAGGAGGCGTCCTGGGTGGAGGTGGTAAAGCGCGGGAAACGCGCTGGCGCCAGACCACCTCCCCCGAAGGCAGTCATCCAGCCGGCGAAGCCGAAGCCGGCTCAAAAAGGCAAAAAGAAGGGTGTCGCCCCAAGCTCCCTCCGCGTCCCGCGCACGGTGGCAGTTTCGCTGTGCCTGGCGCCGGGCGGGGAGGAACAGGGCGACACCTGGGCCAAGATACTGACCGAGGCTCGCGAAAAAATCTGTCTCGCGAGCCTCGGCATCAATAGGATATGTTTCCGGCGGGGCCATAACGGGGGCCGACTACTTGAGCTCCCGGGCACCGCCGACGAAACAGCTGCGAAAGCCGATGGCCTCGCAGGCCGCCTCCGGGAAGTCCTTTCCCC